>NW_004624848.1:4123180-4152182 GCF_000247695.1 Heterocephalus glaber | reverse complement strand
ATAAATAAGAAAAAATATCGAAACATATCACTTATAGAAAGAATAAATTCTGCTTAGCGAAGCTTATATTTCTGGAACAAGTAGGTGTGTCTGTGTCCTGCCTCAAAATAGACGTAGCCCTGCGGACAGCGGCAAAGCAATCCTGAGTAGCACTCAGGACATGATGCACCGTATCCACACGAAAGGTCGGAACCGGTGTCCTACGCATGACCTGAAACAGGCACACTAGGAAGCCTGGTCCTTACAGCACAGCGCGGCTAGTTCTGCTGTTCCCGTGGGGAGCTACAGCACCACCTACAGACCACGGACACGGCCTTTCCCCTCCCCTAGCAGCTGCTGAACTTCCCTGGGTATGGAAGATTCATCGCTGTAAAGAAAATGAGACTAGAAATTAATCATTTTTCAGAAATGTTTTGAATTTAACATGTTTAGATGACAGAAGTCAAATCATTTTCACATCCGACTGGAGATGAAGTATGCAGAAAACATAAAATACTTTCGCCGATATCTGCCAGAATCCCTTTAAAGGGCTGCATGGACATGGGCTTACACTGTGCCAGGATCCTGGTCAGCCTCCTGTGTCAGAGGTGGCGGGGTGGGGCGCCTGGATCGGGGCGCTGCACCCATCGGTGGATTTTCGTACCCGTGAGTGCGTGGCTGAGGTGCTGCGGGGAGGCGGGGCCTTAGAAGAGGTGGATCCGGCAGCACAGACTGGAAGGGTTTCTCTCCCCTCCGCCTCCCCCTTTCCCACTCTGCTTCCACCGGCCTAGGCCTGCCTCGAGGGGAGCAGCCTCTCCGGGTCACACCCTTCCGCTCAGTCTGCCTTAGGCATGGCCCTCCTTAAGCTGCAGGTGTTGGGTATTTTGTCCCAGGGAGGAGGACAGTGTCTAAGACGGGGTCATGAAATCAACCTGTGATACGAGAGCAGTGACCGCCTTTGAAAAGTACCGTGAGAGAGACAGTATCACTTATTCTAAGAATCAAGAGTAAGAGAGACAGCAGAGATCCGACACTGGTAAGTGTACAGTTCTCTAGGCTCAGATGAAGGACTAGAAAGACAGAAGTGTTTAACCAGGCAACATCTGAGAGTGTCTAAGAATCTAGCACTCAACAATTTCCAATGGCAGGCCTTATAGTAACTTCTACATGACTATGTGTTACAGCGGGGGGATGAGCAACTCAATTAAAGAAATTCTCCACAGCCCATCTTTGAAAATATAATAAATATGAAATAGAAACATTTGGCTTAAGCTAAACTGTGACGGTGCCACAGGGATCGTACACAGTTCAAAGGATCAAGAAGGCTGAGAAATCAGAGCTCCAATGGTTCCAAGGGCAGTCCTAGGTCAGAGAGAGAGGGAGGCGCAAAGAGGAATGGTGAGCAGGGAGACTTTCCTTTTGATTTTTTAAAAGAATTTATTGGAATTATATACCAATCTAGAATGCACTATTGTGATATACCCTATTTTGTTATAAAAGGAATATTCCTGTTTATGAAAAATACTGATCTTTTAAAAAATGTTTTCTAGTCAATATGACACAAAGAAAAAACAAATAACCAAATTCTAGACACCAGAACCTTATCTTAGTTTGCTTGATTCAATTTTATATTAAATATGCTTAATACTAAGAGCTTTTTAAAAAAAAAAAAGTCTCTAGTTTTCGGTGGTACATGAAGTTGGGAGAAAAGGAATTGAGAGATCAAGGTACTTGTCTATTTTAATATTTCAAGCCCTCAAAACAGCAAATAAATGTTACAATCACTCAGGAACTGCGAGCTACAAAGTGATGCGCTGTAGAGCACAGCTGAGTATGAAAAGTCCCTCTCTTCAGTCTACAGAAACAAGATACACCAAAGAATTTGCTGGAGCCAAAAGAAATTTTTTTCTTCACGCACTTGTCAAAAATAGAATTATATTAATAATTTCATTTGCTCACACAGAAACACACTCTGTTTATGGCGCCCCCCCCCCCGCTTTTCTACAGAGGTAGAGGAACGCAGATGGGAGGGAGGCATCCACAGGAAACCTCCGCATGCAGGTATCTGCAGCCCCTAGCACGGGTGTGACTTAACCAAGCACTGCACGCTGAGTGAGGGTCAGCACGCGGGTGAAGGCGCGCCCCCGTGTGGCTGGCTGCGCACGCTCAGGTATTAGAACACGCTGCAGCACACAGAGCTCAAAGCCCTTGCCGGGAACTGGTGTGTGTAAAAACGCCTCTAATTCCTCTCTTCCACCCATCTCGAGACTCCCTTCCCCTCTAAGAACGTTCTAGCTCCCCTACCTCCTATCACCTATCTTTTATTTTGTCCTTCATTTATACTCTGCTTTCATACAAGAGAAACCATGTAATACTGAAGCTTGTGCATCTGATTTATTGCACATGACATTATGGTCTCAAGGTGTGTCCATCCCACAAATGACTCCAACTATCTTTCTTTAATATAGCTATATATTGAAGGAAACAGAATACAAGATCTTTCAGGTTCTCCTTAGGAAAAAACCATACCTTTCAGCTTTCTCTTGATTTTAAGCAATTTATTCCTTTAAATAAATGCATGTTTGATAGCAGCAAGTATCAGAATTATCACTGCTTGTAAGGGGATTGGTATTCAAATAAATGTTAATCTCCGTAGAAATTATATTGGCAGGCACATTAAAAAGAAAAAAGAAAAGACAAGACAGCAGACAAGACAAGGAAGGTTACTGGGCACGATGCCATACGCCTATAGTCCCAGCCATTTGTGGGAGGCTGAGGCAGGAAAACTGCTTAAACCATGCCTAGACAACATAGTGAGATCCCTGAAAACAGGAATGGAGAAAAGAAGAAAGAAAAAAGGAAAGGAAGAGAAAACAAATGAGCATGCTTTGGATTTACTTGTAGGAATAAAAGCACAAATTCTGGTTTCCAGAAAATTCAGGAGAAGGCTTCCCAGACATGAGGTGAGAGTCATAAATTTCTGGGAATGACATAAAATATGATGTATTTTAGTAGCTGGCACTTCTCCCACAATCTGTTCTTTCGAGATGAACAGATTAAAGAGCATGTATGAGCCCTTGCCAAAGGGCTGCTTCCAAATGAGTCCATTCATAAGCAACATCCCCTCTAACACAAAATCCACCAGGATAAAATCCAGCCAGGATTCTACATCAAGACGGCAACCCGAACACACTTCTGACTCCTTTCTTTCCTTACAAGGGAAGGGGAAGTTTTGAAAACACAGCAGCAGGCCACGATCAAAGAACAGGAGACCAAAAACCAGTTTTGTATGCTGGAAGTCAAATGCCGCAACCATGAGGAAGCAGAACCTGATGTCTTTGCCAAATACAACTGAGAAACATCCGCTCGTCCGCCTGGGCATCCCAAGTGCAGCCGATGTATCACCTGCTCTGCACCGGCCTGGGGCGCACCAAGCTGCCAGGAGCTAGCAAGGTGCTCAGCCCGAGGGAGCTACCCGCACCGGCAGGGTGCAGGCACGAGTGAACGAGGTCACAGCCTATGACGATGCGCACCCCTGAACAGTCAGAATCCCACACAGGACTTCACGTAGACATCACAAGTCTGACCCAGGTCGTGGTTCTGCATCTGTAACTTGCTAGCACACGCACATACTTTAAACGGTCGTCCTAAACACATGCCACACAAACTCGAACGCCTTCCGACATCCAGTCTCAAGAGCAGGTCCCTGGTTTTCTTCAAGAACACAGGGCTCAGAGAGCTGGCAGAATGGGGGCAGACAGACACCCTGGGCTCAGGCATGGGTGGTGTGGGTCCCAGAGCCTTGCTAGAGATGATTCTCCGAAGAAAGCGTCTCACTCCTCGTTCCCACCATGCCGTGGTTATGGGCTCCGCCTGTATACCTCAGCCCCACGGCTGATCGGCTTTTCACTGTCTTCTCGCCCAGCCTCACGGTCAGAGTAGGAGCAAGCTCACTGACATGACAACGTCACCAGCGGCCTCTGACAATGTCTGCTGCACACAGACACAAGCTTCATGGGGTGAGCGCTCATGGAAAAGTCAACAGAAGTCGCCCTCTTTGGAAGACCACTCCTACCTTCTTTTTGGTCATAAACTGAGCTAAGACGTTACACGTAAAAGAGTTTTACTGGGACATTTCATTCAGAGCATTATTTTTAGACTCTCGCAGGCATGAAGGAAAACTTTCCCAACTTTTTTTCCAATAAACACTACAATCTGTAAATTCGGTACACTTCTCGGCCTGCAGGCCCGCTTCCCACCACACTCACCGATGTCGTCGTCCGTCCTGTCGACCGGGTCCTTCTCCAGGCAGTCCCGCACAATGTCTCTGCTCATCAGAGGGTCCGAGGCCCTCTCGATGTCTTCCTCGTCCTCGTCATCCTCGGAGTCCACCGCTGTCTCCGGCAGCCCACTCAGGTCCATATCCCCGGCCTCGCTCTCTGTGGCCTTGAGACACGCAAAAACATTTTAAAAATTAAACAAACCAAGCTTTGGGGCCCAAGGAGAAAGGAACAATTGTAGTTCAGAACAGTCTTATTTTTCTGTAAGTAAGAGGGGTCCAGCAATAACTTCAACAAAACATGAGTGATTTTATCCCCTACTAAAATTTTGGTCAGAATTAATGATTTTTATCTCAGTAATTTTGATTCCTTATCTGTGCCTTCTCATGGCATTTGAAACACAGTGGAACAAAGAAGAAAGGACAGTATTTGTTCACTCCATTTTTCAAAGAGAATGGTTTAACCCAAGAGCTTCGGGGAGCTGAAGTATGAATTCTGGGCAATTTCTCCTCCAGAACATTCAGTGTGAATTTATTAATGCCAAGAAACCAGCACCACTCCCCCCATTAGACAGTCTTTATGGAAAACAAAGCACAAATCAAAGATAACTTGATAAACACAGAAACCAAACAGGAATGATGATAAACTGGATTATCCCGATGACCATTTGCAGATTATGAATCAAGCCTACAGGTGACAGGTTCTTTCTTTGGCTCACCACCCCGCTGACTGCATCACCAACCGAATATCAAGGTGTAAAGACACTAACATGTGGACATACTCCTGGTCACTAGCGTCAATCATTCAAAGTCTCTTCTGTCCAGCTTTCTAAACACTAGACCCATTATCCTTTTTAGGTCACCCTACGACCTTCTGTCATTACTGTCAGTATCTGTGTATCTGCATTACATGGGTCTTAGTTAACATAAAGACAGATTCACTGTTGGGAGCGAAAATGAACTTAATTAAAAGTTAAGTATATTTCCAAATGAAATACTAAACTGTGGAAAACATAACATCAACTTAGCAGAAAATGTGTATTACAAAGTTTATCAACTTTAAAATCATAGCTCATATAATCTTCAAAGACAATTAAGATCACCAAGAGTAGGCAAATAAAGACTTAAGATTTAAAAATACAAAATACAGATCCTGGTAATAATAATAAACACTGAATACTTACAGTGTACCAGGCACTGCTCTAAGTACTATGCATGAATTAACTAATCCTTAGAACAATCCTAGGACGTAAAGGTCATTAAAGGCCATTGACTTTTACTATTCTCTTAGTACTATGGGTGAGAGATCAGTGTCCCATATTCATTCTGATGATAAATCGTGGAATTGAGATCAGAACCCAGGAGTTCTGGCTCCAGAGTCTTAACCACAACCTCAGCTACCTCTGTATATCTGACAGAGATGAATGCAGCTTATACAAAGATGCATATTATAACACAATTTAAACCAATCGTAAGAGAATCGATTGTGGACATACTGCTACTGCTTGCTACAACTGCATTTTCACCCCAGCTGCACTTGTCGTGAATATTACTCATCTTACAATTTCAAAACCAGCATCAGCCTTCTGTGTACACCTCTATGTACAGTAGAAGTGAAAGAAATACAAACACTTCCTTTCAAATGCTTTATATAACAAAAGGTTATTCTTTCATTTTAAGTGATAACATATGCTAGCTAAAAGATGAAAAATATATTCTACAGGGCCAGGGATTTAGCTCAGTGGTTTCGCCACCTGCTGCGCAAGCGGCAAGAACCCGAGTTCGATCCCCAGTACCAAATATATATATATATATATTTTCATTCTACAATCACAAGAAAGTTACTATCATTTAAATGAACCATATTTAAGTCCATGTGTGTGCATGTGACACTGGGGATCAGACCCGGGCCCTGGGGCAGGGTATGCAAGGCCTCTACCACAGAGCCACGCTTCCATCCTCAGCCCTACTGAAATTGTAAGGTAAATGAACGACTTCCAAATGTTCACTGCACTCATCTTTCTAAAACTGAACCTGCCAGCTCACTTGATCATAGCTGTTTGCTACCTCTATGTGTGTTCCATTCTTTAAGAAACATTCATTCATTAAACCAGCTATGTGGAATAAGTATCAGTTTTATTTGAAACATTAAAGAATTCTCTACATAATACATTTTAAAAGAACATGCCAAACAACTTTCCAGGAAACTACTAATTTCATAATACCACTGTCCTGGGAGGGAGATGGTGTTTGGAAACTGAGTAGAGTTTTAATGAACACAGACTGGTCTCTAGGAGCAGAGGGCACAATTCCAGGGCGTGAAACCTACAACTCACTGAATTTATATTTGCTGAGTAAACAAACTCAGCAGTGGCTCCACACCTCACTTTACCATTTATCACATGATTTTAATGAAGTCACTTAACCTCTCTGAGCCACGATTTTATCATCCGCAGCTGTAGCTTCTCCCCGTTCACAGGGCTCCTTCTGGATAAGCAAAGGAAGCCAGCTGCAGCCCAGACGGACAGGCTGGTGCTGCTAGGACGGGGGCGCAGCTCAGGAAGGAGCACCTGCCCCACACACATGAGGCTCTAGGTTCAACCCCCATTCCTGTCCTCAAAGAAGTGTCCTTTTCACCTTATCATATGCCTTCTAGCCCTCCCCATGGCAGCAATGAGCCTGGCACACAACATACATTTGCAAAATGTGACCAAAACAAACAAGAAACTCTGTAAGACATCTCACCCTCTTCCACACCTGTGAACAAATTTCCATCAGACTAATTGCAACTGTTAAATTCTAGCCAAATGATTAAGACAGTTCTTAAAATCCATTTTCTTGGCATTTTAAAAAGAATATCAATCAAGGAAAGGAACAAACCCAGGACATTTTACATGTTCTAAGGCTGTAGTGAACTGGTAATTTAACTAAAATAAAAATAAAATTCTATACATGTTTTATGTTTAAACACTTTTAAATAATTAGCAAAAATATTTTTTGCCAGAAAGACCCCCCACACACATACTGCTATATGGAAGTTGTTTAATATCCTCAATGTAAATAAATTTTATGCAGAATTTTGAACATGTAAATTTAACGCAAAATACCTAAGCGGGTCCTGCCAAAAATTTAATCTAGAAAGTTATATTGATGCTAAGTGAGACAAGAATAGGAACATCTCACTAATGTACTTTACTTTAAATTTCCTTTATTAATGTGGGAAGTACAAAAAATATTAGAAAAAGACAGTGCTTCAATTAAGTCAACTTTGTGTATCAGAATTTGTTCTTCCAAATTTTATACTACCATTTTTAGTACAAAAATCTGTTAATATGATAGGCAAAACAGTGTCATATTTAAGTACTTCTATACTCAATTACTAGTATTTTAAACACTGTAAGGCACAGATATTTACATTTTCGTTTATAAATTACCTTTGAATATTTTATATTGTGAGCTGAGCATTTTTCTTAATTTGCATAAAAACCTTTGTCTCAATTGGTATTTTAATTAAATGTTCGGATCATTTATTATAACATTATGAATTTGCTAACTCTGGAATTTATCTAATTATGATATAAAGTTAGAATATAAAATGATCTTGCACCCCAAAGATGATGTATTAAATAACCCACCACTTCCTTCGCTGATTTGTGAGGACTCCTGCATGTCTATACTGTATCTTTGCACATGAGTGAGTCCCACTTTGCTTGAACTCTGTTCTACTGATCTATTTTGGGACAACTATTTTCACCCCACCGAAGCCACTCACCAAGAGGCCCACTACTCCACTGTAACCCTGCCTAGAAGGGCACTGTCTCCTCTCCAAGCGCTCTGCATTCCACCACCAGCCCCATTCTAGCTTACTTCCATCTGCCTCTCCGGAGACCCTTCCCAACTCAGGGGGCCTTCGCTCTGCAGGACTCTGCTGCCTTCTGGGTCGGGTTCTCATATCTCCTGTCTTTATTTCCCTCGTATCCAGCCTGCCTGCCTGCCTATCTATCTATCTATCTATCTATCTATCTATCTATCTTAGTCCGTTATTTCCAGTGTATTTAATCAACACAGCTTTACTGAATGCTGACAATTTCTTGGCACTTACTGAGCAGTGCAGAAAAACACCAGCCTTTCTGCAGCTGTCATTCTAGTAAGCAGACAGACAAAAAAGTAGCATCATTTCAGTCAGAATCCAGGAAGAAGGTGAAAGGACTAGCCGAAAAAGACACCAAAATGCAGCATCTTCTTCACAGACAATAAAATAAGGGAAGAGTAAATTAAGGGAAGCACTCTTTCAGGAGATGAGCTTGAAAATGAAGGCAGAAGAGAATCAAGCTACGAGGAAATCTTTCAGGAGGTCGCAAAGCTGCGCTGGTAGAAAAAGCGCGCCATGCTGCTCCACATGTCTTTGTATGGCACTCATTTAGTAAAGCTTCAGTCCTGGTTAAATCAAACCCTCGCTTTCTATGTGCTTACTGTGAAGAAAATTACTTAACACAAGCAAAGGAAAGACTTTGTGTTTAAGGCACACAACTCAGTTGAGCCTTCTCTGATCAAGAGATTCTCCTGCTCCCTGCAACTACTGCTTCAAAACTTCTCTCCCTGAAACGCTACCCTAGAACCTTCGCAAGCTCAATAAAGAAACCCTTCAGGGAAAACACAGAAGCTCAAAGGCAAGATCTCTCCGCTACCAACCTCTCCACTCCAACACCACCAAGATGCACCCACTTCTTCTATGGCCCACCATGCCTTCCTGTTCTTGGGTTCGTCTCCTCCCACCGGGTGAGCAACACCCTTCCGCTCGTCTCTCTCCTGTACAACAACGTTCAGTTGTGATGTCTGCGCCCAAAGGAATGGCCTCCTCCCAAGTGAGGACCAGACTGGTACCAGGGGGCTGCCACAGGAGGAAGCTGCACATCCCGAGTTACACCAGAAGAAACCAGACGCCTGACAGTACAGAAACGCAGTGAAGGTTCAAATGTGAGATGGGAAGCCAAACCAGCCCACCCGAGAGCCTCTCACCCTAAGCCCTGATTGGAGGAGGGTAAAAGTGGTCTACTGAGAAGCTCTACTGTGTATCACCTGCTGCAGCGCCCACAACTAAGCCCTCAGATGAACCTATGGTTTCCCTCCTGAAGGACGAACACAGGCAACTACCTGTCACCAGGTCTGAAAGCAACAGTCTGGACCCAGCTGAGAGAGTCAGAAGGGTGTGCAGGCCCCTCCATCTGTAAGCAAAGACCACACAGGACCCGGCCGCCCGCTCCCGCCACGTCAGAGGGTCCTGAGGGAGAGCCTGCGCCACTCTGGTCTCCCGGACACCCTGACGCCAGCGAGGGATGGCAGTATGCCAGCAAGATTCCACAACCTTGTCCAGCCTGCTCAGCAGCAGCAGCAAACCAGAATCCCTCCAAAACGCACCCTGCCTCCATGAGTTACCTAAAGGAGCTTTTGGTTACTGTGAATTTACAGCCTGTGCTTCCAATCGAGTTCTCATGTTTGCTGAGAGCACTGATAACAATAACTGCTCTAATCTCATTATACCCCCATAGATCTTCAAACTATACAAGAACCATTTCAAGGTTTAGAGGACAAGAACTTTGCCTGTGATGTCTCAATTAATATGAGCTGAAGCACATCTTTACTGACACTGTTCACTGTACAAGGGTACTCAAGTGTGTTTTTACAATTATCTCCCAGAAAGGGGGCACAGCCATGCGTGTGTACCCAACAGAGGGAAAATCACCCTGGCCTGCTGCCTTCTCTAACCCTAAACAGGCTCACTGCCCAAAGAGTTCATGGTAAGTTAACACTGTATGTTTCAAAATACAAATCTGCAAAGTCACATTAAAGAGGCAGCAATTATATCTTACTGCAAAATAGTAAGTTCTTAATCTGCCAAGAATGTTTAAATGATTATGCTTATAGCTAATAAAATATTTTTTAAAAAATACTTTTAGGACTGTTTTAAATATAAAGTTACTAGTTAGTAACTATAGTAATTATAGAAAAGTGTGTACTTCCACAATGAATGTAATCATGTACTACAAGAATGTACTAGTAAAAATACTACAAGGTTTAAAATTAAAAGAAAATTTAATTCCTATGATCTGCTAATTTAGAACTTAACATGTCTTGTACATAGCACTTTAATTGTTCATTTATGTTTCGTTAAAATTTTCAAAAAGGTTGGGGTATAACTGGAAAAGAAGGAAGGGAAGAGGGGCCCGGGAAGAGAAGGAAGGCAGGTCACTAACAAGGCAGATTTGCTATAAAAGCTTAAGTGTGTCGTTTTCTAATCAAGAGTCATAAACCTACTAACAGCTACAGTCAAATGCATAAAACATTTAAAGTTAAAGAGAATTCCACTGCAGCCACTTCATTTAGAATTCTGCTAGAAGAAGAGGCGAGTACAATTCGATAGTTCCACTCCCTAAACAAGTACACATACAACATGCTGTGTGTATGCACGAAGCATAACAATTTATATTTCACATACACACATGCACATACAATCCTCGCTGTCTATCAACTGAGAGTCGATGGAGATGAACCGGACGCCAGGGAAGACATCTTTGTACCTGGTAAATATCCGAGAGGCTGCTGCTTCCAGAGTCGCTGGTGATGCTACATCCTGAGTGGCTGGAAGAAACGTGAGCCACCTGTGGGTGCAGACTGTCCGCGAGCTGCAGCTTTGTGAAATCTGCAGGGAGCTGGGAAGGAGTGCGGAAAGCTAGGGTTACACTCTGAACCGAGATCGTCACGAAGAGGCCGGAATGGCACAACACCGTATTCTAGTCCAATCATCTGAGCCAAAATATTATTAGGAAAGATCCTTCATTTCAAATTCGAAATGAACCCTCAATACTATCCTATTTACCAATCACAAAGTAAAATTTTAATGTTTATGGGAATGCAGTGAACTTTAAATAACCCTAAACCCAGTGCTTGAGTGGGTGGGTTTGGTGATGAAGATGAACTTGGGCTAGCACTTAATTCAGTGAGATACAATGTGCTTTTTCTACACGTCAACGAGCAATTAAAACACTACACTAGCAGTTGGCAATAACATGCAACTTTGTGGCAAGAAACAGCTTAGATAAGAGGGCAGTTTAAAGGTTCTTTTAGGATCAAAAGACGTTTAACGGTTTTTACAAACGAGCATCTTAGAATCAATAAACACAATGTCATAAAAGTAACTATAGCAGTCCATATATTCACACACACATACATATAGACATAAATATTTATCAGTGTTCTACTTGTTCATGTTTAAATAAAAATAGCCTCCATTGAAACAAATAAGACTAAGGATCCTTCAAATGCTGGAACACTTCTCATATATTCAGAGAAAATGATTTTAAAAGGAAACATTCACACATTCGTTCATTCAACAAATATCTGTGGACCTCTTTCTTACTGTGTGCTAGTTAGTTTGTGAGACTGTAAGAAAATACTGCCCTCAAGACTCTTACACTCCTTTCAGTTATTACCAATCTTTTAAACTGAAAAGGGGGGGGACTGCATTTATTTATATACCCTTACACTACTATCTAGTAATCCATACAACATTCCAAGACACACGCTATCTGGCATCATTAGATACTAACAACATTCTCTCCTTTCTGCCTGCATACTGATCCTATTTAGCTAGTAAATAATAAACACAAGGATTTATGTTAAAACTTAAATAAGGGTTTACCTTAGTAACATTCCACCTCTCATTTGACCTTTATCCCCTCTACCCCTCCAAAAAATTGATGGTATTCCAGAAGTTAAAGTAAGCCTCACAAGGAAGCTGATGTGGGTTTATGACAATGATCAAATGGGTTTTGCTACCTCAAAGCTCCAAACAAATAGGCAAGATACATTTGTACCCCACATTCACCCAGACCCGGCTCTATGAACACATTACACCATTCCCCATCTTAAGTAGGATATTTAACACTATCTGCAGACAATCTGTTCAGAAATATGTTTTAACTTCATGGGATACAAGGTACACAAAAGATTTAAACATGAATTTACTAGGGGGCTTTTGATTAGATGCCACATAAAGAGATAAAACATCTTAGGTTGAAGGAGCCGGAAGATGTTCCATCAAATGTGTTAAAATCACTGCAAATGTAACCTCTCTCACCAAGAGAGTGTTCTCTTCTTAAACAGATCACTGAGGATGTGAAATAGTATAAAATTTAGGAGAACAGCAATTTCTCTATAATAAATTAAAAGGCAAACACCTCTAAATTCAGAATTTATCTGTTTTATTCATAATGCAGACTAGGGAAACATTTGCAGGATTTCTTCAGGAACGATTTGAAGACAGATGTTCACAGACATGTATAAGGACTATGGTTTTACATGGAGCTAAGTGATGGCTATTAGATATTAAAATGATGTGTTTGTTCATAGCCCAGATAACTATCCTTCACCACCCAGCTACACTTCCATTTAATTCAGTCACTGACTGCAACTGGGGAAGCTTTACAGCTCAGGGATTTTAAAAGGCATCAATCAATACGTGTAATTACAGAACAATAAATAGATTTCTAGTGACTCTCCTTTACAGTTATGACTTGGGCCAACATATGTCACACACCCTGGCTCTTTTTCAACTAACCTCATGTCTAATAAACTTCTTTCACTGAGAGTTTTTTTTTTTTTTTTGGTACCAGGGATCAAACTCAGGACCTTTCGCTTGCAAGGCAGGCGGCAGAACCACTGAGCTAAATCCCTGGCCCCACTACGAGATTTTTTTAAGTTGTGTCAGACTTTCGCCGAGTGGAGAGGACACCCTCAGGGCAGACACAGGGCCCAGCACACCCACTGTGCACTCACTCATCTATGCCCGACCACCACAGATGGCTCTCAACACACAACTGGAAAGACTGTCAAAGAGAAAGCAATCTTTCACTCTGCAAATGGGGTTTTATGTAATGAACACTGAGTACTTGCTATGTGAGGTACTCTGCTAGAGGCAGAGAATAAACAGGTGAGTGAGCCACTCCAAATTCCAAATGTAGGAAAAGTTATAATGATAGGCAGTAATAAGCAATAGAAAAATCACACCCTGTTTTTAAACATTTTGTTTTCTCCCCTTTCCCCCCCACTTGTGTCTTTTATAAAATGGCATGCAATGATGTATTAAACTTAAGAGTAAATACACAAATAACTAGCATTAACTGAGTGTTTCTTTATGTAAGAAATGTAAGAATACACCTCATGTCCATGAAACCTTAAAGCCTCTTTCCATAAATCAGGAAAACAAACTTCATTCCATTTACCGACAGTGGACACGGCCAAGGTCCCAGGCAGGAAGCCCTAACCGGTGCTCCCATGAGCAGGGGAAGAGCTGAGAGGGCCCATCTGGCCCCTGCCACGCGTGACAGGATGCAAAAGTAGCTAGAAGCCCAGGTCTAAAGAAACGGGGGTTTTTAAGAGGCAAAAACAAAAATCAACACTAAATAAATAAATAAATAACTTTTCCACCCTCAGTGATGAACTAGCTGAGAAAGAAATCAGGAAAATGATTTCATTTACAATAACTTCAAACAACAGCAGCAGCAGCAACAACAAACCATGAGGGGCCCACCTAACCAGGAAGTAAAAAGTCTCTAAAGGAAAATTATGGAACACTGATAGAAGAACCTGAAGAAGACAAAGAAGATGGAAAGACCTCCTGTGTTCACAGACTGGCAGAGTCAACATTGCTAAAACAGGCGTATTACCAGGAGTGATCTACAGATTCAATGCAATTCACATTAAAATTCCAATGACATTCTTCACAGAACTAGAAAAAAAAACAAACCTGAAACTCACAAAGAAACACCAAAGAGTCAGAATAGCCAAAGCAATCCGAGGCAAAAAGAACAAGGCTGGAGGTGTCCCAATCCCCAGTTCCAATTACGCTACAAAATTTTCTGGGCTCGCTGGCACACACCTGAAATCCTACTGCTCGGGTGGGCTGAGGCAAGAGGACCACAGGTTTTAATCCCCCCCGGGCAACTTACCAAGACTCTGCCTCAAAATAATGTTTTTAAAAATGAAAAGGGTCTGAGGATGTAGCTTTGTGGCAAAGTGTGCATGGGTTTGATCTCCAGCATCACTCACACACACACACACACACACCCCAATCACAAATTATACTACAAAACCATAATGATGAAACCAGTCTGGTGCTGACAAAGCAAGAGACCAAGGGATGAGAAGACAGACACAAACCCACACTAATACAGCCATGCGATTCTTGACAGAGGAGTCGGAATTACACACTGGGGAAAAGACACTCTCTAACAAATGGTGGTGGGAAAAGTGGATGGTCATATGTAGAAGACAAACTGCATTTCAATCTCTCACTGTGTACGAAAATCAATTCAAAATGGATCAAAGACCTAGGAATAAGACCTTAAAGTCTGGAACTGTGAGAAGGAAACAGGAAACACTTGAAGGCACAGACAAAGATGTCTCAACAGGACTCCACAGGTACAGGAAATAGCAAGAACCAACAAGTGGGGCTGCATTAAATGAAAAAGCTTCTACACATCCAGGGAAACAATCAACAGAGTGAAGAGACCTACAGGATGGGAGAAAATCTTTACCAACTACTCTTCTGAAAGAGTAATATTCAGAATAAAGAATTCAGACAAACTTAACACCAAAAAACCCACAAATAGCCCAATCAATAAATGGGCAAACGACCTGAACAGACTTCTCAAAAGAAATGCAAATGGCCCATCAGTATATGAAAAAGTGTTCAAAATCTTTAGCCATTATGGAAATGCAAATCAAAACCACTGAGATTCATCAGACCTCAGTGGGAATGGCCATCATCATGAGTACACAAAACAGGGCCAGGGATTTAGCTCAATGGAGCCGCACATGCCTCGCAAGCACAAGGTCCTGAGTTCGATCCCCGGTACCAAAAAAATGAGTACACAAAGCAATAAATTCAGGGAAGGATTCGGAGAAAAAGGAACCCTTTGGCACTGCTGGTGGGTGTAGTCAGTAGAGTCCCTAAGGAAATCAGTGCGGAGCTTCAAAACACTGAAATCAGAGCTACTGCATTAGCCAGTAGCTCTGCAAGATTTACAGCAGAAGAAATTAAAAGCAGCACACTCTTGGAATATCTGCATTCCCTTGTTCACTGTGCCACAATTCACAACAGCCAAGGTATGGCTGCAGCCAGAACCCCATCAAGATGAATAAACAAAACATGGTACTAAAAACAGAGGTGAAGGAAGCCTGAGAAGGGGGGTGGAGGCAGACACAGGGCACGCAGGTGCCCAGGCTCATGCTGCCGGTGACCCTCGTGGGGCGACTCCATCTGAGCAACAGCAAGACCTTTTGGAAGGTGCAGCATGATGAGGTTTGCTGCTCCAAGTTCTGTCCCAAGCCTGCCCAGCGCCAGTTTAAACTGCCACTGCTGTGCTACTGAATTAAACTCCTGATTAAAATGCGGCTGGGCAAGCACAAGGTCCTGAGTTCGATTCCCTGTACCAAAAATAAAATAGTAAAATAAAGTAAAATGGAGCTGGGGATTTTTATTCTAGCCTCCATTTATAACAGAAATTCTGTTCAGAAAATAGGAAAATAAATAAACCCGGGACTATACATGGTCACTGATAACAGTAATGCAATAAATAGGAAAATTAACACATTTTATACATTTTGATATAACACCAATATATACCCCAGCAACTTACTAATGACACAGTTCAAAGGAATCTCTTACTTATATTTTCATTAAAATATTTTTCTTTAAATATTTAGTTATATGACTATATTACTGCTCAAATTTTTTCTGGATCAAGTAACTTGTTTTGTTTTGTTGTGTATTTTTTGGTACTGGAGTTCGAACTCAGGAACTTGTGCTTGCACAGCAGGCGATGGAACCACCAAGCTAAATCCCTGGCCCCTGGATCAAGTAACTTTTAAAAAAACTTTTTAAACATTTTTATTTCATATCTTTTTTTACCCCTCCCCCCAGTAGATTACTTGTGAATTACAATTTTAATAACCTAGTATTATGCAAATGACTGAATTACAGTTTAGCACTGCTAAATACATAAGAAACAAAGGTAACGTTTGAACCAAATTCTTAGATCATTAATTACGTATTATATGTAAATCATTAATTTTAGGTCTATGCTTGTGTGTTCATGCATACACAGGCATAAACGCCACTTACTTCAGCATAAACCTAAAAATTACCGTTTCATGAAACCTCGCTATCATTTGTCTAATGGTGTGTTTTATTTTATGGATAGCAAACATGGATGTACACAATTAACTTTAAAAAGGAATGCTCTGCATGCTTTAAATCCCATACATGAACACACACTTGATAATCACTGATAAATTAATTTAATGGCTGGCATTTAGAGTCTTTATGTGTCTGTTACGACTCAGTAAATAGTTTGTTCCACTGGTAAAATTTCTGAAGCTGTCAATAGTGTAGAGCAGGCTGTGGGGCTGCCCTCTTCCCTTCCTTTCTCCTGTAAGAATCCTGGGATCCTGATGTAGATAGCACAGCCCCAAAGCAACCTAGAAAGTGTGGAGAGGGGATGGACTTTGTGGATTTGCTACCAACAGGTGTCCCATGTGAATGAGAGTTTGAGATTCTTCAGTGTACGGTTATCATCTTAGGACCGCCAGAGGAGCCCAATAGTTAAAAAACAAAACTAGATGGAGACTGGGGATTTAGCTCAGTGGTTCCGCTGCCTGCCTTGCAAGTGCATGGACCCGAGTTCGATCCCAGATACCAAAAAAACAAAAAAACCAAAGAAGAACGCTGTCAACTAGTGGTAAGCAACTGCCTCGGGCAAAGACTGAAGAAAAGGACTGGACAGTCATTAGGTAGCAGAGCTGACCTCTAAGGTGTGACATTGGAAAAAAAAATGTTTCTTATATCTCACTTATTTCTCAAAAAAAAGTTTTAATTACCTGATCATACTTCATGAAATATATACAGACACATACAAACACAAGTATACACATGCATCCATAGCACCCACTGTTACACAACAGATTTTTCATATTCTTCTATACAGCATGTTTTATAAAGCATGCTTTGTCTTTCTCTTTGTATAAAGTTGCGCAAATCTAGCACAGCACTAAGCCAAAGGAATACAGCTACTAGTTTATGGAAATTTCCGTGCTGTATCCAACAAATAACAAAAACTTATCACAGTACCTTATGAACCACAGATAGTAATAAAACATATTGAGTTGTTCCAGGCCTTATGAGTTGGACAGCACTATATCTACTCAAATTTCAGGACATAAATATTACATGACAGCAATATAAAGTTTGTAGATAACCATTTGTCCTTACAAAGTATCATTTAATAGGTTAAATAGAATTAGATTCATAGAATAGGCCATTTGAGAAGAAGCAGGAATCAAAGAAAATTGGCTTCACTAGGAATAAGCATGTATGCGCTATGACTGTATGCATGCGCTAGCACTTGTGTGGCAGAGGTGGGGAACTGGGGAAAGACTGTAAACAAGCACGCACACACCATCCAGCAGGAAGTAATACGATGTGCGGCGGGCGCGGGGGGGGGGGGGCTCACCGCTGAGGCAGTGTTTGAGCACAAGGTCAGAGCGGAGGGAGACCTGAGACACACAGGAGGACAGGCACTTCCGTTTGGGGACAGGTGAGTCAGTGCGGCTTCTGCAGGGACAGAGGAGGAAGAGGGCAGAGGCAGTGCACACTGAAGTCACGTGCGGAAGGAGTCTGGGTTGGATTCTGAATAAGAGGGAGCCACTGGCAGGTTCTGGGCACTCACAATGTATGCACCACGAATTTAAAACAGTTTTTATCGCATGGAAGCTAAAAAAGTTGATCTCATGAAAGTGGAGCAGAACAGCAGTGCCCAGAGACTAGGAAGGGGAGGGGAGCGTTAGAGAAAGGTACCAAAATGCAGCTGGGAAGGGTCACTTCCAGGGTCCCACAGCACAGAAGGGTGACCACAGGCTGCAACTCACACACTTTAAAATAACAAGACAGACTGAAGGAGCCCAGCACCAAAAAGGACACATCTGAAGAGGCAGAAACAAGGCACAGGACTACCCTGATGTAATTACTATACACAGCATATAAGTATCAAGTCGTCATCCTGTCCGCCATAAATATGTACAAATACTATGCGTCACTGAAAAATTTTTAAAGAATGTAAAAGCACTTTAAGTATTAGCAAAGGTAACACTGTTGCACAAAGTATTTTCCTCATCCCAACATGAAGTTTTATATACATTAAATGCATACAAATACAAAATAAACACTATGAAAGAATATAAAGAAAACATCGACAATGGTTGTATGTGCATGATGGGATTATAAACAATTAAAACTTTTGCTTGGCTTTATGTTCTAAAGTTTTAATGCGAACATATATTACTTCTATGATGAGAAAATGAAAATTTTAAGTGATTTCCATATGTCATAAACAGAAGATATCTATGACAATTTGTGCCAAAGGGCCACTGATAATCCCAGCACTTTGGGATGTTGAGGCAGGAGGATCGCAAGGTTTGGTCAATTTACCGAGACCTTGTTGCAGAATTAAAAAACAATAAAAGGGGCTGGGAATACAGCTTAGTCACAAAGCACCTCTGGGTCTGAGGCGCCTCTCCCTGCCCCAAGGCCTGTCTCCCCGATTTGACTGGAAGTCAGCACTGATGGGCACACAGGAGAGAAAAGCCAACCTCATTCCCCTTTGTTTTCACAAACACACCCGACCCAGCCCCTAATGATGCACTGCCAGGCTGTTCCAACTCCACCACAGGCGCCCTCCCTCCAGGAAGGAGCACTACAACCCAGGCAGACAACAACTGTGAGCCAAACCACTTTATGTTAACCCTCTTAAACTGCCAACAAAAATGCCAATTGTTACTCTTTCGTGTCTGATGTATCAGCTTTTTTTTACTTCAAGATAAGATATTCATTTTAACATTTGTTTTCAAGGACTTTAACCGTAAGTCATTTAATTTTGCAACTGTTTTCAAGGGTTTGACACATCAAGCTCGGCACCAGACCCCTGTGCGGCCTCGCTCTGCCCGGCCAGGAGGGCACTGCAGCAGCACACGCCTCAGACTGCCGGAAGCCGACCTTCCCCCGTCGCGGCTCCCAGGCCGGGCCCAGGCTGGTGAACCTCAGACACACGCCCAGGCACAGTGTGAAGTCCTGACACACAGGCGAGCAGGCACCACCTCCCGGGAGACCCCACCCTAACACGCACCTGTCAGTGGCCAGCGTTCCCTGTCCTCAGTCATCTGCCAAGATTTATTTACATAAACAACTGAGCACATACACGCTTCCTAAACTAACACCAACTTTTAAAATTTCATTCCTCTATTAAGCTGCATTTACTTTCCTCACCCTCAAATACTTTCTCTGAACTTTTCTGCTGAGTGCGTGCTTATGCATATTAATTGTCTATCCGAAGTTTAAATCTGGGAGAGAAACGCATTCACCGAGCTATACCCAGATAGTTTTATGCTAGTTAGCCGGTGGTGTCACAGTGCACACGCACACATCACACACACATTCGAGCAAACGCCTTGGGATACAACAGTGCACACTGCGTAACTCAGGGGCTGCACAGCCTCGGTTCATTCAGAGCTCCCATGTGCAGCGTGCTCTACAGTGGGCTCCCGTGGGGCCCACGCTGCTGCACGACTCCCGTGCAATCCTGCTTCCAGCAAGTTCCAGCTTCCTTCCACTCCCATCTCCACTGCAGCCCGGAGTAAACATTTAGGACCTGACAGGAAAACGGACGCCTGCTCAGCTCTCCCTGGCCTCAAGTCCTGCAGCAGCCTCTCTCTACCCCAGGAAGTCTCTGTGTCCATCTATCCATCTCCGGGGTGGATCTCCACGTCCTCCTTCGGGAGGACACTCTCCAAACCGTCCTCTGGGCCACACAGTCCCTGCAGCTGCCCCGTGACATCCAGAGCGCGCCTGTCGCGGAGCCTGCACGCCCACCGAAGTGGCCGCTGACCGGACAGAACAGTCCGCGGCTCTGTGGAGGAGTCGGGGCACAGCTCAACCTCGCTCTTCACGCTTCCCTACCGTCACACACGGTCCGCACTGAGTCAACAACACACGGATCTCAGCCTGGAAGGGCGGGACAGAAGCTGAGCGAGTCCGCCCCGCCACCCCGCCACTGCGCCCTCCCTCGGCAGTCACAGGACCGGTCACCCAAGCAAAACTAGGCAACCACCAACAGAAGACACCAAACTACCTTCGTTTCACTTAACAGATGAAGTAACTACAGTTAAGCGAAAAACTTGGTTCAGATTTCCTAGAAACCAGGGCAAAAAAGCTAAAGACAAAACTTCTGAACGCACATTTTTAACTTCCTATTTTACAGACTACAGCAGAGGAGTCTGGAGATACAGGACCTCAACTCCACTCGGCCATAAGTCCAAGCCGTCACCCACCCAAGACCCGGGCAGGCAGGCAGAGCTCGAGCCCCGGGAGGAGCTTCAGGGTGGGCAGGAAGGAGTATGTGACAGAATGGCTGCCTACGTCACTAGAAGCTCCAAAGAGCCGACCAAAAGGCTGGTGTGGAAGAGGGAGACTAGTGTTCAGAGAGCTGCGAGGAGGGACAGGGAAGGTGCAAAGTGAATCCGCACAGAGGACCCGGCCAAACAGCCTGCAGGGAAAGCGCTGCAGATGGAAGGAAACACCTAGGGCAGGGTGGCAAACCACTCAGAGCTCTCCGGGGTAACAAACAGCCCCTCTGACCAGAGCAGAGCCCTGAAGGTGGTGAGAACCTAGGAATGTTCCAGAAACAGAGGCTCCTGGTGACTGGCAGGTGGAGTGAGGACAGGGCCCATGGAGACCCCTCGTGGAGCTGGGACACTGGGTCGCTCACCCACACACACTCACAGGACGACAGTACTGATTACGTATGGCACCAACCAGCGGGAGGGGCCCGGTGCTACCGTGGGGTCAAGGCTGCTGGAGCTACACCTACTAACACAGGCTCTCTGAGAACACGGCAGGCCCCTGGGCTTCCTCAATGGCAGCCAACAGGAGCCAGGGCCACTCCAGAGGACAGCGTGATGGGAAAGGGCTGCAGTGGAAGTGAACGGGAGTGAGAGCAGAGTGAGATGTGCTGTCTAACTGCAGCAAACCAGTTTGTAAACGGCCTGTCTTTAGAAGGGCCAACTGTTTCAGTTTTTCAAAAATTAAAATATATCTACTCAAAGCAGCATAAAGGTGACTGGATATGTGTCAAGGGTTGTGACAATACATAAGCAGTACTGGCTTCCTGTAAGCAAAGTGGGTGAGTGACCGAGTTTCCATGGACTAAGACATCAGATTATAAAAATTTCAAGTTACTGCAGAATGGTAATTTATCAGACACATACTTATTTTGGTCAAGTACCCCAAACCACCAGAGATTAGCGTTAGGAGCTCACGGATGATGATATGAAACTGGACAAAGAACATATGGCTACTTCCAAACTGGCTGTGTGACTCGGTTTCCTCACAGATGTACACACACAAGCTCTTCACTTCCTAATACTTCCTTCATACAGCTGTGAGGGCACACGAAGGACAGCTATGGAGGAGTGCTGGTAACTTCCAGCATCAGGCAAATGGGCGCTTCTGTGTGAAAGCACAGGGACAGACCGGAGGATTTGGAGCTCATTTAGCATAATGGGTCCACACCCAGCAACAGCTGTGGGGACTGCTGAGTGGAGAGGAGCTGCCACCCAGCGGCACCCCACAAGCACCTGCAACAGCCTTGGTCTGCGTCTAGGATGCAGCCAGGCCACGGCACAGGAAGCAAGTGGAGAGGCTGGGGAGCAGGAGGGCCGGGAGGAAGCAGAGCGGATGGGAGAGACAGTGAGCCTGCGCCTGCGTGAGAAGAACAGCAGGGCTGGTGCACGCCCAGGGTTGCCGCAAGGAGTGCAGATTCTACTCTAGTGCGCCAGCAGAGAGGAAGAGCTGCAGCAGCACAAATCGTGGTCAGACTGCCTGAAGGGTGGCGCGGGGAGGAGGAGGGCTTCGCTGCAAAGGTGGCGGTGACTGACGCAGAAGAGCATCACCTCGTCACTGGAGACTGCAATACAGAAGCCCCGCCTGAGGAGACGGGCCGGGGTGTGGGCAACGCGAGGAGCCCAGAGCACTCGCCATGCAGGGCTTTGGTATCTGAGCCCAGGGCAGTGCGCACCGTAGAGGCACAGACGAGGCCAAGCGGGCCCTCATCCCTGCCGACGGCCGGCCTGGCTGGGTCTGCATGTTTACTCGGGGCTCCATTTTGGCCGTATCAAATCGGAAGTGACAGCATCTGTGCCAAAACCGCTCCCAGGCAGTGTAAAGTCTTGAATTGCATCAAAATCAACCGACGATGTCGAGCATCTGGGGCCAAACTGTAAAGCTTTCACCTGCTCGTAAGAACTTAGGTTGGCCCCTGTAAAGGTAAGCGCAGATGCTGACCGCCACGGCTGCACCGTGGCAGGAGACTCTGACTCATTCGTGACAGGGCCGTGATTCTTCACATCAACAAGTGCAGAGCTGACATGAGACACAGGCCTCAAGCTGCTCTTCCTCTTGGAGTCAGTCATAGTTCAAAGGTGACATACATGTCAGCAAACAAAAAAAATAGCCCACAGAAATGTACAATAATTTATATTTTCAATCTAGGCTTTTGCTTAATCTTTGAAAGAAACTGGGAAATACCTAGTGCCTCCTCCAAATAACAGAAACCTAATAAAAGCTGAGGTGAAATATGAACTTGACTAGATGTTTTCCATTTGAGTTACTCTGCCTTTGTAAATAAACACTGTCGTTTAATGTTTTCAATTTTATCAGTAGGATTAATAAACACCTGAGTCAGTAATCTTTCCTTTTACATCTCAATTCAGAGAATTCACTTAAAGATTATAATCAAGAAAAATTAAATAGTAACCAAACCACCAATATCGAGACATACCAAGCAAGTCAGAAATAAACTTTGATTTCTCTTATGTATCCTCTTCATTCGAAGGTCATGGTCTGACGTGTGATTCTGACACTTATGAACTAAGTGCCTTCACATAAACTAGGACATAGGGGCCGGGGATTTAGCTCAGTGGTGCCGCTGCCTGCCTCGAAAGCAAAAGGTCCTGAGTTTGGTCCCTGGTACCAAAAAAAAAAAAAAAACCCAACAACAATCAATCAGGACATAGGCACATCTTCCCACGTGACCAAACTAAAGCTTATTCTAGTATTTTCTAACATCCATGGAAAACTGGGGAAAAGATGAAAATGTCACAGAGGTGGGAAATAATCTCTAGGGAATGAAAAAACACTAAGGAAAGATATCATCCAATTACAAAGTGAATGATTGACTTAGGTGGTGAAAGGAGCAGAAAGGTGATAAACCACACAATTGCCAAGAATTTCAAATATTTCAGTTCACAGTGGTTCAAATCTATGCACTGCTTTGAAGTGAACAGGAGGGGGACCAAATATTTAATCCCGTTTCATTCAGGAAGAGGGGAATGGAGTCTATAGAAACCCTCCACCAGGAGGCTGGCTTACCTGCCTGCGTGCGTGCGTGCGTGCGTGCGTGTGTGTGTGTGATCCCTCATATTTTCACTACTTCTCCCCCACTGGCTAGTCATCAGGTCCCTTAGAAAACCTCTGGGATATCCAGCTTCACAGTCCTCAAGGATGGCTTGGGGCTGTGTGGCAAGAAGCAGCTTCCGCAAGCTTCTGCCTCCAGGTCAGCACCGAGGCCGGAGGTCCCTGGCCTAGCGAGAGCACATTCAGCTGGCAGGGTTGGCACACTGCTGTGCTATGGTGTTAGAAGGGGCGAGGGCCTTTCGCAGCTGTCTGCTTTGGGAGAGGCAGCTGTGGGAGAACGATTATTATTCTGGTGGGGTGCCACAGGAAGTCAGAGAAGGAGCCAAGGAAGCCAGATTTTGAAGCATTTATGTTACTTCTTGGTAAAGAAACTTTAGTCTGCATTTGGTCACTTTTCTTAAATTGAAATTTAGACGATTTCACCATGAAACAGCCTGAAATCAAACATGTCACACTTAGCACATGAGAATTTCAGTGCTGACACCTATTTTGGCACAGATTCTTAGTTTTTACTGCATGCAAATTTAGGGAGAGGAATGGAGAATGAACTCATGTCTCAAGAATCTGGCAACTGCTTGAATTTCACTGTAAAGAAGCATCATTAAGAAGCTAGAAATCTGAGTCACTTAATATCAGGCTTCAACTAAATGCTTAAATGGTTACATAACACCACTAATTTTTAAGAACAAGAAAAGGCTTTTTAAAAATGTCGTAGCTTTAAGACTTCCCTTCTGGTTTTCATACTATAAAGATGCCTTATCTGATCCTTCCACATATATAGATCTCTCACATATAAAACTCATCTTCTCTTTTCCTTGAAAAGTGAAAGATCTCCACGCCTTCCAATAGATGTCCACTATTAGCCTATCTCTCCAAGATCTCTCTTTGGTGCTGAGTAATTTGTTTTTCTATGATATTGCTTCCTATTTACACTATAATGTAAAATATGAAAAATTCCACTGTATAATTAAATCATCACTAAGATCCCAATGACATCATCCAACGGCTAAATTAAAGATGAACGTTCTTAAATGTGGATGCTCCGCCCCGTGCAGACAACACATCTGAATGAGGGACAAAAGTTTTCACTCAAGCTTGGACACTTTGATATGTATAGCTTTTATATTTTGGAAGATGAATAAAGAACATATATTTGAAAATTAATAAACATTTTTAAAACTTCTAAATAGTTTCCCTAAATTCAGTGCAATAAAATTAGCAAAAACCAAATTCTGTGTTTATTATTAACCTCAGGCGTCCGTTTGAGAGAACAAGTGTCACAAACAACGAACATTCATTTGCTGAGGCAGTAAGAGCTTCTCTTCCCAGTATTTGGGAGGGACAAGAAGAATCAGCTAGAAGGTAGCATTTTAACTTCAAATAAACAAAAAGAAAGCAAATAAACCAGGTCTCTCTCACATGCCCAGCACTGAATTATCCTTTACAAAGCAAAGGGCTTATTTTTTTGATCAGTAAAGCAGTATGGTTAAGCACAGAACTCCTACATCCCGGCCTTACATTTTTCTTCTTTAAAGAAAACAACAGTTATAAGCTCTATAGTGACTATTTCAGATTCTCCGAACCACATCACAATAGCAAAACACTGTGCATATGGCAGGATGCACGATGGCATGTTTAAATATGACCCAAAATCCTACGCTTCTGCAATCTACGCTAAATTGAGAGCAAATAAAGATATTTCTACCTTGATCATTTCTCTACACAAAGGGTTAACTAGAAAGGCTAACCTTAAGAAGAAACAGAATACATACCATGATATAGTCTCTTTCGTTAGAAAACGCAAGAAGAACAGATTTAAATTAAGACCCGGTATATAAAAGCTGAAAGCATAGAATTTGTATCCACATAATGAACTGATGTCTCCTCTAAAGACGTCAGATTGCTGTTCAGCTAAACTATCTAAAAATACCTCCTTGCAAACACACACACGAAATGACTACAAAGACAGGTCTTACTAAGCAGCTCTACTTGCACAAAATCACTTAATAAGTGGGGAAAAATGTTGAAGTATTTGGAGAAAAAATTAGCAGGATTTTTTCACATCAACTGTGATCTTTTATGAGCTATTGTGCAAACCACTTCCAATTTTGTGACAAGTAATTAATGAAGGACCTTAAAGCAAATCCTAACTGATCTAAGATGTCCAACAGAGAATTGTATCCTATGAACGTAAAATCAGACAAAAGAAAAATAAATCTCTGCATCACCACCAACATTAAAATCAAGAAAAGGAAAAATTCTAGCTGAAAAATCAGGAGTCAAATTTATGGATGTCACTGTGGGTTGGGCAGACCCTGAGCCGAACGTGCAGCTCCTAGAAGCCACTTCTGAAGTGTGCACCATTACAGCACCTCACAGACAGGAGGCACTTTGGAACATTCAGGCCGTCTGCTCAGCTCCCACAGCTATGAAGACAGAGTTCAGCCCACACATGAACTGCTCCACAGCATTACCATCTAGCACAAGTGGCTGGCATTTGATAGGGCTTCACAGTTTGCAAAAAGGAACTCTCTGTACACTTTCTTTATTTAAACCTCAAGTTGCATCTATCATATAAGAAGAATCCCACTTTGTTCCTACTATTGGTGAGTAAAGAAAACCAAACATATATAAAGCAGTTAATAAAATATGACTGTAACTTTCATAATTTTAAAGCAATGTTGTGAAGTAGATCAGTTTCATAATCATGATCTCCATTTTGAATTGAGAAAACAGAAAACTCAAAAAGGTAAATCACTTGCCTAACTGTTGCACAGAACAATGATTTCAAGCAAGATGTTAGTACATAAAGTATTTTATTGTTTTACCACATAACCTACCTGGAATGGTTCCTTCCTATTACTCTGTGGAAAGGTCTATAGATAGAAAAATTCTCATGACTTTGCTGTGAATGCTTCCATGGGCATGCGTGCAGGCGACATGCCACCACATCAGGAATAAGGCGACAGTTCGGAGCCACTCACTGGCTTTCCTATAAACCAAACGGCAGTTCTGGATGACACTTAAAGAGCAGCAGAGAGCAGAAGGGTGTGCTCCAAGCCAGCAGCTGGCATATCTCCTCGAGGGAGGTGCTCAGATCCTGCCTGCAGCCTCCACCCAACCACCTTCCCACTCACTCTCTTCCAAGTGGAGGCTGAGCCAGAGCCATCACCACTGCCAGGAAAGGACTGCTCTTAATGCAAGGAAGACCGTTCACATTGGGTCTCAGATCTGCTGTGGCCAGGTGAGAACAGACTTTAAAAGTTTTCTAAAAGTTATAGTTACACTCTGAAGTCCAGAGAATACGTGTTACACAGATGATGGGTTTTAAAGAAATGTTACAACTGTAACAAAGATGGCCCAGTTATTATTTCTTTGTGTGTATTTTAAATGGGTTGGACAATGTGGCTAAGTCTGACTCAGAAAACTCCTTCATCTGGTTACATACTAAATTTACCTCCAGATAAATTACTTATCTAACTGGAAACAAATTAAGCAAGCAATTGTATCATCCAAATAGTAACCCAAAGCAGAATTCTTTTCTAAATTCAAGTCCAAAAATAGAATAATGTAAAAGATCTCCGGAAAACCACAAAGACTCAAAACCTGAGCCTAGGCTGCTGACCACCTCCTAAAAAGCTAGATTAGCAAGAAAAAACTTGCCTATGAAGAGTTCTAAGAATTCCTCAGAACAAAAATTTCACTCTTCCAATTGTGACCCACCTTGAAGAGGAAGAAAATATACTCCTTTTATTTTCATCAAAATCAAGGTAAAGTTACTTTGATGGCAGTAGTTACTACATCACACATGAAATTCCTTCAAAACCAACACCAAAGAAAATCAACTAAACAACTAAACATAGAAGGAAGACTAATGTGTTCTAAAACCATCTGAAAGGAATTATAATCCAGAGTACACATTGAACACCCAAGGCATTGTCCACCCTTGCAATTCTGTACTAAGAACAAGGTTTACAGGTGCTCCAGCAGCTTCCCAAAGCAGATGCGTGTATAGATGTCTGTGATGCATGTGTGTGCGTGTGTGTGTCTGCGTGTGTAAGGCTCTGAAATGTATTAGCTCTGTGAGTTTGGAAAATCCCTTTTCTGCCTAATTTCTTCATGCATAGTGAGGGGACAGTACACTTGCACTGCTGTGAAGATGAAACAAAATGACAAATAATAAGGGTAGGAACTTTATCTACAACATATGGAACACACCTCAACAGGTCTCTGTAAGCAACTAGAAGACATGAGCCACGTCTTCACAACCAAGCGACCACACAAGTAAATTCTGACGCTGAGCTTTCACTGCCCAGTGGACAGTGCTGAGGAAACTGGGCATGCTGACAGGAGATTCAGTTCCATACCCAAGTGCACACTACTACTGTAGTAACACAGACACCACTGTACTAAACCCACAATTTATTAGTGTCTTAAACTATGTTAAATGATTTAAGATTTTATTCCATTCTAACATCTTTGAAATAAGGATCCACTTTGTAAGCAATGAAAAAACAAGCACTCCTGAGTCATTTAAAGGAAGGGTAATCGCGGTCCCAGGACCCAGAAGGAAGCTTCCCCGCTGCCATCCCAAGCTCCTAGGGCAGAGAAGTTGAGCCAGTCCCAGAACCCAGAAGGAAGCTCCCCCGCTGCCATTCCAAGCCCCTAGGGCAGAGAAGGTGAGCCGCGTGAACACCAGAAGCACCGCCCCCCCGCCCCATGGAAATGAGAAAGCACATAAACAAGCCTCAAAAACAGACTTCTGGATCACCTACACCAACCCCAAAGGGAAACAAGATGGAATAATCTGATACTCAACCACCTGGACTCTCTCAACTGGCAACAAAAGAGGATCTGGGAAAAATGAAATCAGAAATCATTACTCAGATAACACCAAAGATTTTGCTCATGGTGCAAGACATGATTAATAAATCTAGAGAGGACACAGATAAAACAAATAGAGGATCTGAGGAGCATGATGGAATCCCAACATGGGAAACAAATGGAATCCATAAAATAGATACAAACAGATTTCCAAGAGATTAAAAACTCCATCGAAAGTCTGCACAGCAGAATGAACCAATGTGACAATAGAATTTCAGATATAGAAGATAAGATTGCAATTAGTGACCAGGAAAAGAAAAATTGCTTTAAAATTGTAA
>NW_004624848.1:4103006-4120611 GCF_000247695.1 Heterocephalus glaber | reverse complement strand
GAAGGGAGGGCAGGGGAAGGGGAAAAAAATAAGAACCAAGATACTCATGCAATGGTACAGGATCCCAATGATGAATGTAACTGTATTTTATACCTAAAATGTACCGATAAACTTAATGGGGAAAAAATAAATAAATAAAGGAAGGGTAATCAATAAATGGTGTCTAAAATTTGATGAAGATTGCTATCTTCATTAAAACACACACAGTCAAAATTTTAAGAATAATAATGCCAAGAAACTCCTGATCTTTCCACTGGTCATATAAGATAGTTAGAAAGGAGAGTAATTTGGTGGGTGCGTCCTGATCAATGGAGATGATCACCCTGAAAGGCCATGTTCGTGACCACTCTATGCCATGGCAGTGCCCGGAGCACAGCACACAGCCCTGTCACAAATGACTGTCGCCAACCTTCGAGTGACCACGTGTATCCAAAGGGTGACACCAAACCCCCAACGGAGCCGGCCCCTCGGCCACGCTGCCCTGCGTGCTGCTCCTCAGGCCCTTGTGCCTTGCAGAAATCCACCCCCGCCCGCCTCGCCCCTTTATTTTCTTCACATGGAGCTCATGTCCTCCCCTTACCTGTGACATCTCAAGACCACCTCTTTCTCTGCCTGTGGTTCTCCAGGTGTGCACTGCTACACACCTTGGTCCCCACCTCCCTCCCCCGACATGCTAAGTATGTACTACTGCAACTATACACAGAACTTGTAATCTAACTTCTTTTGTAGAACTCTGAAGAAAACCCCTAAGAACCATGTTCAATGTGCAACAAAAAGTGTTGTTTCAGTATTGTCTTCTCACAAAGCAAATAGGTACAACATATAATTTCAAAACAAAATTTCCTGTTTAAAAAAACAGTAATATAAATGTTTTGAATTTTTTCATCTTCACATATAGTTCATGTTTTACGAGGACTTCAAACCACTGTTGCAGAGTCAAAGGGTGCTCATATGTAAAAACATCTCTCCCTCCCCCATCTCTCAGAAGTACTGGGAATCAAACCCAGGGGTGGCTCTACCACACCCCATCCCACCCCTTTCTGAGACAAGGTCTCCCAAGTTGTTCTGGGGGTACTCAAACTGGTGATCCTCCTGCCTCAGCCCCTTAAAAGTTGGGATTACAGGCATGTGGCACCAAACCCAGTTAAAAACATGTGTCCTCAAGCTATGTGTTTAATATCAAAATAGGTATCTTACTTTTCTAAATAGGCATACATTCAGTAATACCCCAAAGATTTAACTTCTGAAATCTTATTCAACTACCAAGGGGGACACTTGAATTAAGTAAGGACTATAATCTACTCTATATTCTCTTCTATTAAAAAGAAGCTTAAGTAGCCTTACTCTTGAGAAAAGGCTAAAGAGCACTGAAAGCTACTGGTATTTCTTTTCCCACAACAAAATGAGCTTTTCATTTACTATCATTACTGTCAATTTTGTGTAAAATTTGTTGTTCAACAAAACATGCTTTAATTCTTATTTATATCGAGTTGTTGCTTTCCCCTTTATTCCAGGGCTGGAAATAAGAAAAAGCGTAACAAAAGGTAAGGAAACCTGGAAGTGTGCCCCATGAACACCCTGGAAGTGTTCAGAGATAAAAGGCCCCGAGCACAAGGGAGATGCGGAAGGAAAGGAATGCTGTCACGGGCGTGCATGTCTGCCTTCACCCGAGACGTGCGACTTCACTCCTCTTCCTTTTGGCTTCTCCTCTCTTATTTATTCCCCGTATCTTAAAATTTTTCCCAAACTTCAAAAGAAACACAAAGTATAAATAAAATAAGCTTAAGATCATACTATATTCTTTCCCATATGTAGGGTAGAACTCAAATGCTAAGTGGAGCTCTTCATAAATTTAGAATATACAATGTAAATGTTAATGTTAATATGTAATATATGGCAGACTTATGGAGAAGACAAAGCTTCTTTATAGACAAAGACAGAAGGTTCATCACGGTTACAAAGAACTTCTCAAGTCAGCTGCCATGAAATGCGTCTTCTCAGGAATGGGGTACGCATCACAATTTTACATCACACTATGAAATAAAAACATCTGCACAAGGAACCATATTAAACCTCAACTATAGTTTTATCTAGACAGTGGAATCCAGTTCTTTTTCGGATCCTACTGTCACCTATAGTCATCTGCTTTGTACTTTTACTTCAATGAACACATTGCCCCTCTTTCCCCTAAATAAGACCTAGCTAGGAAATAAACACCCTTGAAAACTAGAGCTCAGAACTGCTGATCCCATCGTGCTACCTCTCCTTCTGCCATCTCTGTTCTCCTGCTTGGTGGCTGCTCTGGAAGGCAGGTGAGGCCAGGATGGGTAGACAGGGCCAGCAGTGCTGACCTCTACTTTCGAAGGCTGATTATTTTCCAGCTAAGTCTTATTTTTAGAAAGACACAGTGTGCATTTATAGTCATTACTCAAAATGTATCTTTTCCAAATAAGTTTCAAATTATGTTTAGGTAGATAAATGTCATACTAAAGTAGCATTATTTTGACATCTGACATTTTATTGTTTCCACAAGTGATATTAATTTCAGTAATAACTAGGAAGCATTATGCATTCATATTTTAATTGTCATTTAAAAGAAACAAAAGTGCACTTTTGAGGGGAAACAGTGTAAAGTTAATTAGCCATAAAGAGAAAGTTCATTTCTCCTCGCTCAGCTCTGCCTCTGCCTCCGCCGGCCCCGGCCCCGGCCCCGGCCCCGGCCCCATGTCGCCAGTGGCCGGACAGCGAATCTTCCAATCTCCCCAGCAGAGCTCCAGGGGAGCCCCTTTTCCTACTGTCAAAGGTGCAGTGCTACCAGTTCCACAGCGCGCACAGAAGTTGTGTGCCAGGATACTCCCCTCCCTTCTACCTCCAGCAGCTCTTAAATGCTGAGAAAAATCAAGAGTGTGTCTACTTAAAAATACTTCAAAGATTTAAAATGCCTGGTTGGCTCCCTTTTGGGGCAGGCAGAGGAGAAGACGGGGGATCAAACATAGACTCCACAGCTCTGGAAATCACGCTTCGCTGCCTTCTTTGACCATGCTATCACACTGGATTCTGGCACCTGAAGGAAAATTACTGAAATGCTGACCAACTGAAAAACAACTCTGGCTGGAAGCATAGCTCAGGGGCCGAGCATTTACCTAGCATGACAGAGACAAGGATGTGGCTTCCTTCCCCAGCACTGCAAATAAAAATGGAAAGCAGAGAACTCCTAACAAAGGGCCCACACAAATCCTGACGATCTCTGATACTCAGTGTTAAGAAAAATACTTCCACAAGAGATCGGGCATGTATTTCCCCAAATTAATCTTTACTAATAAAGTAAACTAAGCATAATTTTAACTTTTTCCACACACTCAGGTTAGAAACGAGATTATGGCTAACATATTTACATAGGTATACACCCATATATGAAATATGAACACATAGATTACATAAGATGAGGGAAGAACATTATGTACCAAACCAAGTCAGTATTTTACACTAATCATGTATATCCCTAGTGTTCACTGCAGAATGTAATCTCAGTAACTATAAAGGAATTTTCAGTCACTCTGCCACGCACTGAATGTAAGCTCACCCATGTGCAAGATGTCTCCGCCTCTAAGATGAACGTCCAGTGTAAGTTAGAAAAGAGAAACTGGTATATTGTGATCATTTGCCTTTCTGACAATAAAATGTGGTGCTCTTAATATTGTTATTAGGTGTTGTACAGAATGGGTTAATGGAACACTGCCTAATTTTTGGAAGTTAGATCACAAAGCTAGTATGACACTGTATGAGTCTGAATGCAAAGAAATGAAGCATGTGCAGAATTATTTACACAGTGAGCTAAGTGTGTAAAAGAAACACAGACAGGTGATGGCTGAAAAGTTAAGCAGATGTGAACTGACCACCGCCCTGCTCAATGAGACAAGACTGCAGGTATCAGACACATGTGTGAGGCACAGAAATGTACATGTATGAATGAGAACGTGACACAACTACACACAAGGCTAGTGTCTGAGGTTCAGCTAATAAGAAATGCCAGCGGGTAACAGCTGACAAATTCCAGGTGGCTCATGTGTTTGCACACCACCAGGGAAGGCGATGGCAGGTGGAGGGCACAGGACTCCGTGTGATGCAGTCACCCATGAGCAGTGAGCAGTAGATGGCTGTGTGCAGCCTCACACAGTGTTACACTAGCTTCGTGATCTATGTTCCAAAAATCAGGCAGTATTCTATGTAAGCCATTCTGTATAATACCTAATACAAGATAAAAAGCACTGTATTTTAGTGTCAGAAATGGAAATGATCACAAGTATGTGACATGCCTCCAAATATAAAGGCTACTTGTGTTAGGGTCCAGTGGGGCAGAGCAGGTGGCCACTGGGATTGAACCGAGGACCTTTGCACCGGGCAATGTCCCTAGCCCTGTTTTAAACTTTGAGGTAGGGTCATGTGAAGTTGCTAAATCGCCCAGTCTGGGCTTGAACTCATGATCCTCCTGCCTCTGGCTCCCAGGGTGCTGGGATTACAAGCATGTGTCACCATGCCCAGCTAAAAACATCTTGATGAAGAAAAAGAGGTGGGTTAGAGAGCGAAGACCTGAGAAGGAAATTAGTAGAGTACCTGAGGACATATTTACAAATTTGTATTTAAGTGCAGGGAGTGCAGCATGGCGAGGGGTCCAGACCTCGCAAGGCACAGCACAGAAAGGCCATCGTTCCGAGTTCCAGAAGATGGCACAGTGGTGGGTGGCAGAGAGAGGGCCTCCCCAAGGCTTGCTGTTGAGAATCGAAGCCCACTGGGAGAGCGAAGAGAGTCACTGCCATGAAGACCCAGCAGACTGCAGTGGTTGTGAGTTCAGGTTAGCACCTCCTACGGGAACCAGACTCACTGCAGGGGAAGGGCAGCTCAAACCCGCAGCAGAAAAGTGCAGAGTTCAAACCCACAGCAGTCACGGAGCTCACTTCCAGCCTCACAGCCAGAAACCAGCTTGAACTCCAATGGACTACAGCTGGCTGACTGAGATCAGTCAACTCAGATCTGTATGCTGCCCACACTGTTTAACAGTGACCCCTGAAAAGGGCTCATGTTTTTCTTTTCTTCTTCATTTCTCTCCTTTTTTGCTCCTGTTTTTGTCCTGTTTTGTTTTTTCTTGATTGTCCTTATTTTTATAGGTACATAAATGTGGTTTCTAGTTTTCCTGTTGCAGTTAGTTTGCTCTGTTCTTGTTTCTGTTCCTTCCTTCTCTCTCTTCCTCCTGTCTCCCCAGTTTCCCAGTTTGCATGATCTTCCTGTGTCCTCTAGCCCTATTTCTAACCTTTCCCTCTCCTACTATTTCTCTTTCCCCCTCCTTTCTAAGTCTTCCCCCCAGAGAGCAAATTCGCTATACTGAAGGGCTTATTTACTGCAAACATATTTCTGGTTAGTTCTAGGTTTTGATATATAATCATAAGTCTAGTTCATGCGATTAAAGGTGGCAGATTAATAGCACAGTTTGTCATTTTCTAGGCTGTGTTTGATGCTATTGTTGATGCTGAGTGTATTATTTTGGCAAGATGATGTGATCTAGTCAGTTGTTCTTCCTGATGTACCAAGACTTGAGATTGCTTAAAGGCCATTACAGACTCAAAACCCAAAGGCCAGCTAAACCTGGAAGGCAATCTGAGAAGTAGTCATTCTCTGATAGCAATAAAGATAATTGCAAGAAGGAATATACAAGTACCAATATAGGAATTAAACCAAAAACATTAACAACAACAAAAAAATACAAATGAGAAGATACCTAATTAAGACAAACCCAGACTTCCTGCTCACCAAAGGCAAATACGGGGCCAATGAGGTGGAACAATCTGAAAGTCAATCACCTGGACTCCCTGAACTGGTAACAAGGGAAGTAACAAAGCAGATGAAAGAGGCTCTGGAAAACATGAAATCAGAAATAATTTCTCAGGTAACAGCAGAGATGGTGACCATAATGAAAGACATAATTAGTAACTTTAGAGAAGATACAGATTAAAAAAAAATAGAGAAGCCAAGAAAATGATGAAAACCATGAATACCCATCATAGGAAAAAAATGTAAAGCGTGAAACACACCCAAGAAGATATCCAAGAGATTATAAATTCCATTGAAAGTTTCTGTAGCAAAGTTAATATGAGGACAGAATTTCAGATATAGAAAACAGGATTGTGGTAAGTGAATACAAAAAGAAAGATTTCTTTAAAAAGAGACCATGAGAAATCAATCCAACAGCTACTAGATGATGCAAAAAAAGAATAACTCAAGATTAATTGGAATCAATGAAAGAGAAGGAGATAGCACAAAAGACAAACTATTCACAGAAGTAACTGCAGAAAACTTCCAAAACAAGGAAAAAGAATTTGACATAAAGATAAGTGAGGCATATAAAACTACAACTAGCCATGATAAAAAAAAATCTACACCTAGGCAAATAACAGTCAAGATTCCAAAAATCCAACATTAGAACAAAATATTAAAAGTAATTTGAGAAAAGAAACAAATCACATACAAAGGAAAGCCCATCAGAATCACAGCAGACTGCTCAATACAAACCCTCAAGACAAGGAGAGCCTGGAGTGAAGGATTTCAAGCCCTAGAAGGAAACAATCTCCAATCCAGACTAATGTATCTTGCAAAACAATCTTTCAAAATCAACGGAAAAATAAGATACTTTCATGACAAAGAACACCTGAGGAACTTCATGAACCAGCACTCCAAAAAATTTTAACCAAATCCTAGGAAAAGACAATGAGGATCACAACTCCATGAAGCCCAAGAGAATAAATCCATCAGCCAAGAAAGGAAATTAAATGCAGAAGAGGGGGATCCAACAACAGGAAAAGATCATGACAAGGATAGGTCAATGCATATCAGTTATAACCATCAATGTTAATGTCTCAATTCACTAATCAAAAGAAATAAACTGGTAGAATGGATCAAGAAGCAAGATCCAACAATATGCTGCATACAAGAAACACACCTCAAAAAGAAATTCATAGACTGAAAGTCAAAGGATGGAAAACAATACTCAATCCAACAGGAACCTGGAAAAAAGAAGCAGTAGCTATCCTATTTGCAGACAAAGTGGATTTCAAACCAAGACTAATTAAGAGAGACAAAGAGAAAAAAATTTTAAAAAAGAGAGACAAAGATCACAACATCCTTGTAAAGACACGAATCCAAGAGTAAGCAACGACAATCATAAATATATATGTACCAAATACTAGTGCACCCGACTATATAAAACAAATATTAATAGACATGAAAAATCAAATAAACACTAATACAATTATACCTCAATACTGCACAGTCACAAATAGATCAACTAGACAAAAGAAAACAATAATGAAATAGAATGGAACCAGACTTTTGAATAAATGGACTTAATAGATGTCTACAAGAGTGTTCCACCCCATAAAACCAGAATACACATTCCTCTTAGCTGCACATGGGTCACTGTCCAAAAGAGACCACATGCTAGCTCATAGAACAAGCTTAGTAAATGCAAAGGAATTGAAGTTAACCCCTGTATATTATCAGACCACTGCTCAACGAGATTGGAGATCAATACCAAAAGAAACCATAAGAAATTCATAAATACATGGAAACTGAATAACATCCTCCTGAACAACCAATGGGTCACAGAAGAAATTAAAGAAGAAATTAGACAGTTTCTAGGATTACATGATAGTGCCAATACAACATGCTGGAAATTATGGGACACAATGAAAGCAGCCCTACAAGGGAAATTCAGACCAGTGAATGCCCATATTAGGAAAACAGAGCAAGTTCAAATAAACAACCTAATGCTGAACCTCAAGCTTCTAGAAAAAAGAAGAGCAAGACAAACCCAAAGTTTATACAAGTGAGGAAATTATACAGATCAGAGCAGAAATCAATGCAATGGAGACTAAGAATACCAAAAAAAAAAAAAAAACCCACAAAAAATTCAACGGATCAAAGAGTTGGTTCTTTAAAAGAATTAACAAAATTGATAAACCCTTAGCCAACCTTATCAAAAAAAATAAAGATAAGGCCCAAATCCTTACAATAGGAATAAAAAGGGTGAAATTATAACAGGTCCAGTAGAAATCCAGAAGATCATCAATACCTACTTTGAGAACCTGTACTCCAATGAGATGGAAAACACAGAAGAAATGGACAGATCTCTAGATACACATGAATTACCAAAGTTGAATGAAGAAGATATAAAAATTCAAAACAAACAAAAAAATTCTAAGCAACGCAATATCAACCAATGAAACTGAAATGTATTAAAAATTTACCAACTAAGAAAAGCCCAGGTCATGATGGCTTCACTACTGAATTCTACAAGAAATTTAGAGAAGAGGTAATATCACTACATCTCAAACTCTTTAATGAAATTGAAAAGGAAGTAATACTCCCAAATTCATTCCTGGAAGTAACCATTACCTTGATTCCAAAAGTGGAGCAAGACCCAACCAAAAAAGAGAACTACAGACCAATCTCCCTAATGAACATAGATGCAAAAATCCTCAATAAGATATTGGCAAACAGAATGCAAAACATCAAGAAGATTATACATCCTGACCAAGTGAGATTCATCCCAGGGATGCAAGGTTGGTTCAACATTCATAAATCAATAAATGTAACACAATGTGTTAACAGAGTCAAAGAAAAAAACTGTATGATTATCTCAATACGTGGAGAAAAAGTGATCAACAAAATCCAACACCCATTTTTTTTGTGTGGTACCAGGGATTGAACTCAGGACTTTGCACTTGCCAGGAAGGCAGTGGAACTATTGAGCTAAATCCCCAGCCCCCCAACACCTATTCTTGATAAAAACTTTACAGAAAATTGGAATAGATGGTCTTTATCTCAACCTGATAAAAGCCATCTATGAAAAACCAACAGCCAATATCATACTAAATGGTCAAAAACTGAAATCCTTCACACTAAAATCAAAAATAAGACAAGGATGGCCACTATCACCACTCCTGTTCTATACAGTTCTGAAAACATTAGCCACAGCAATTAGATAAGAGAGAGAAATAAAAGGAATAAAGATAGGAAAGGAAGAAGTTAAACTGTCATTATTTGTGGATGACATGATACTCTATATAGAAGACCCAAAACTCCACCAAAAGACTTCTAGACTTAATAACCAAATTCAGTAAAGTAGCTGGATACAAGGTCAACATGCAAATATCAATAGCTTTCCTGTACACGAACAACAGACTCACCAAGAGAGAAATAGGGCAAACAATTCCTTTCACAATAGCATCCCAAAAAATGAAATACCTAGGAATTAATCTAATGAAGGAAGTAAAAGACCTCTACCTTGAAAATTACACCACTGAAAAAAGAGATCAAAGAGGGTATCAGAAAATGAAAAGATATCCCTTGTTCTTGGGTAGGAAGAACCAATAGAGTGAAAATGGCCATACTTCCAAAACTGCTATATAGATTCAATGCAATTACAACTGAAATTCCAACAACATATTTCACAGAACTAGAAAAACAATCCAAAAATTCATTTGGAACAAGAAGAGACCCAGAATAGCAAAAGCAATTCTAGGCAACAGAGATATGGCAGGGGGTATCACAACCCCCAACTTGAAACTATACTACAAAGCCACTGTGATAAAAACAGCATGGTACTGGCAAAGAAACAGACCCAAGGATCAGTGGAACAGAACAGAAGATGCAGAAACAACTCCAGACACTCTCAGCCATCTCATCTTTGACAAAGGAGACAAACACCCTCACTGGAGGAAAGATAGCCTCTTTAATGGTGCTGAAAAAACTGGATTTCAACCCACCAAAGATTATAACTAGACCCATATCTTTCACCATGCACTAAACTAAAATAGACATGGATCAAAGACCTAAATATTAAAACAGAAACACTAAACTGGCTGGCAGAGAGATTAGGTAGAACTCTTGAAGACAATGGCATAGAAAAAACACTTTATGAACAAAATCTCAGTCATGTGGGAACTATCACAAACAACCAACTGGGACCTCATCTTATTAAAGCTTCTCCACAGCAAGAGAAACCACCAGCAGTGTGAAGAGACAACCCACAATGTGGGAAAAGATTTTCACCTGCTATTTCTTAGACAAAGGTCTACTATCTAGAATCTGTAAAGAGCTTAAAAAAAATCAGACCTCCCAAATTTAAAGACCCAATCCAAAACTGGGCATCTGAAATGAAAAGACATTTCTCAGACAAAGAAGTAGGGGCAGCAAATAAACACATGAAAAAATGTTCAACATCACTGGTCATTACGCTGAGATTCCACCTCACCCAGAAAGAATGGCTGCTATCACGAAATCAACCAATAACAAATGCTGGTGGGGCTGTGGGGAAAGAGGAGCCCTGCTCCACTGCTGTTGGGAATGTAGACTGGTGCAACCACTGTGGAAATCAGTGTGGAGAGACCTCAAAGAACTAGGACTGAAAGTCCCATTTGACCCCGCCATTCCCCTGCTGGGTATCTTCCTGAAAGAATTAAAAGCATCCTGTCAGGGGCATTTCTACATAAATTTGGGGGAGAAATCATTTCATAATTAAAGTATGACTATAGCTAAAGCCCAATGTTTCATTGCCAGAGAGCAGGCTGAGGCATGAGGAAACATAACTTCATTTCTCCCCCTCCTTGAGGCCTCAATGGTCATAAAGCTGTGTTGCTCAACAGCAAGACAGCATCAGCTGAAGACTTCCTGGTTCCTTGAGAACCTAGTAGTAATACAAAAGAGAAAGGTGTCACCTGGGGAGGGAGGAGCTCCTTATCAGCTCAGCTCATCCCACCTATCCTCCTGAAAATGGGCTCCTTTCTGCCCTCATCAGTATGAGATTTACTTCAACACAGGATCAGACAGGAGATCACTGCCTCCCAAGTCACCTGATGCTCCCTCCAATTACTGTGTGTACCCAATAAAAAGTGGCTAGCTAGGAGAGTCCTTATCTTTGCCCACTCTGAGGCACTGACCTCTGGATCTCCTAAGCATTTCGAAATTAAGTCTCTATTGTCTTTTTTTCTCTGTAGCCCTCCTGGTCCTTGCTAGGCAGTCGGAGGAAACTGGCCTCCAATGGCATCCTACCACAGTGATATATGCACACCCATGTTTATAGCAGCACAGTTTGTAATAGCTAAATTTTGGAAACAACTCAAAAGCTCATCAACTGATGACTGAATAAAAAAGATGTGGGTTATTTTTTTAATGGAGCTCAGCCATAAAGAATGATAAACTAGAGACATTTATAGCTAAGTGGATGCACCTTGAGACCATACTCTTAAGTGAAATAAATAGGACACACATGTAAGTACCAAATAGTTTCTCTGGTGTGAGAAACTGCAAGTGTAAATGAGGACCAAAATGTATAACAGATAATGTGAAATAGGAAGAAAAGGTTCAAAAGGGAAGGGGAATTGGGGGTGGGGGTGGGGGAGAAGGGAAAGAAAAAAATGAAAAAAGGAGGAAAAAATGGAAACAAAGCTTTTGTAAATAGGGAGGGATGGAAGGTTGGAAGGGCAATGGGAAAAAACAAGAACTAAGATATACCATGTACAGGTACAAATTCCAACGATGATTGGGATCATAATGTGTACCTAAAGTTTACCAATGAAGTTAATGATAAGAATGTTACACAACTATCTATTTTACACATACATATACTCACAGTTGTATGTATACCAATGTGCATATAACCATTCATTTTATTTTTCAATCTTTTCTAAGAAACTCATAAGCCACAATCCAAAAAAGAAAAAATCCATCAGTAATGGCTGAGCTACACCCTACTCCCTGGAAAACTTCTTACCAGACTACTGGAACAGAACCGTTAATAGAGTGTGGTCAGGTCTACAATCAAGGACATCAGCCGAAGAAACACAGGGTGTATGAAGGGCTAATTTATACCCACAAGACCACACTCACACAGCTTTTATTTCAGTACAGGTTGCATGCCACTACTTCTCCCATGTAAAATCGATACTTATAATGGCAGAGAAACTAGGATCAGTGAGCTTATGGCAGTTAAAGGGCTTCTAATGACAACTTTCCATCATTGTCTTTTTCACTAATCTTAACTGATTTTATTTTTAGGTGGTCACTTTTTAAACAGATCACTTTAAAGCTATACTTGACAAGTACGGCTCTAACACATACTTCTGGCTAACAGCAACGATCTTGCTGTAGTGTATCCTCTGAGGAGGTAGGGCTTCTTCAGTCTTACACCTAAGCAGTCTGGGTAATGCCTTGGCAACTTTCTAAATATACTTCCCTCCTCATGGGACTAAAAGATCTATTATTTATTGCCAGCATTTCTTGGCCCAAAGCCAAAGCAAGATGACCTTGTCCTTGAATAAAACAATAGGACACTGCCTCCTCTCAGGCCTCTCTGCAAGCAGGCAAAGTGGAAACCCTCCCCAGAGGCAAGTTTATTCCACCTCGGGAAATACATCTGTCACAACAGACAAAATAAAGATCAGACGAGTGGGCATCTCCACCCAAAAAGGGTGACAAACACCTAGGGTCAGCACTGCTGCAGTGTACACCCAGGGCTCATAGGGGAAGCGAGCCACAGCACCTGCGTGGGCCCAATAGTTGTCATCACAGGGAACGGGCCGAGGACGGTGAGGCAGAAGCATACATTTAGAGAGCTGAACAGTAAACGAAGCACGGTGACACACCTTAGTCCCAGGCACTTGGGAGGAGGAGGCAGGACAGCCCAGGAGTCCAAGGCTAGGGAGACCCCATCTCTAAGAGAAGGAGCTAACTGGTCCTCTGCACCCACAGATTCCAATTTCAGATTAAACCAGTGGCAGCAGACAGTATCAAAAAGTCAGCAGCAAAAAGGAGAAGACTGCTGGTGGAGGCCGAACACAGAAAAGCTGGAGAGGAAGAAGTGGACTCAGGGGCACCCTTCCCTCATCACTGCGGCTCGTCAAGATGAAGGACCACTGTCCATGCCTGGGGCAGGCAAGGAAAAGCTGTGTAAGGTAATTCTGATCGTGGCATTATTGCTCTTTTACTTTAGCACTGACTGGCATGTCACACATGCCCAGAAAGAGGGGTACGGAAAAGTCAGCATGGTTTTCAAGTTGCATATTCCACTGGTTTAAAGCCAGCTGCCATGATTCCATACCAAATTGGACTAAACTGGCCCACATTAAGAATGACCAGACACCCTGCTGCGCAAGCGCAAGGACCCGAGTTCGATCCCCAGTACCAAAAAAAAAAAAAAGAATGACCAGACAAACTCAGGGGCCAACCAATGGCTCTGCCACTCATCAGTCTCTGGAAAAACAAGTTTTCATCTCTAAAAAAGATTATAATATATCTTGAGAGGTTTGTGTAAGGAACTGAGTCAGGTGATGTGTAGTACAGTGCCTGCTATACAATACACACACACTAAATCCTAACCACTGAAATTTAGCCAGCCACTTCCTTCTGTGTAACATTCCTCTCTTACCACCGAGCCATGACAGGTCTGACTCAGGGGTAAGGCATATCACATGATCAGTGATTTCCATAAAAATGATGTAAAGCTGGAGAACAAATTCTCAGTTTGATACCATCAAATTCACTTAAAGTGACCTGTTTTTAAAATTTACAAAGTTTCAAAGACATCCCAAATTGTAGAATTTTCAAAGCCATAGGAAGTGGGCAAAAAAGGGGAGGGGAAGGATCTCTGGTTAAAAAAAACAATGTTGATAAATGCAGTAAAGAGACTTTTAATGCTATCTCAACATTTTCCTCAACTTGGGAGGTTTATAAGACTTTAATATAACATCAGTTTACAGTTTGTACAACTAGTGCTCCACTGTAGTCTTCAAACATTCAGTTTTATAAATCATTTCTGAAATGTTAATAATCTGCTTTATTTCCAAATCTCACAAGATCTTTATATTTCCATACGTACAAAGTCGCAGGATCCCTCTGGTGCTAACTGAAAAGCACAGTACACCTGTAACAGCACAGCCGAGGGCTGGGTTCAGTTCTGGTGATTCCCATGACGGTGCTATGCGCTGACCACACTGAAAAAGGCAGGGTAGGGGACAAAGTACATACAGGCCGCCAGCTTCAAGGGTTTATGCTTGGGCCAAATGTGACTTCATTAATCCGAAATACGACTCAATGAGAAGGTCAACTGTGTTCACTGTATGCCTATTATGTGCCAGCAGCTGAGATACCACTGAGACAAAAAAGCCCTCGAGACCTGAACAATTCCAACAAAACATAGTGACTGAGTTTACTACATGTGCAAATGGCAGCAAAAAAAAGCCCTCAATTCAATACTTTTGTCTGTTCTGTACCGAAGAAAAGCCACTTTAAAAAAACCCACAAATATTTTGAAGAATCAAAAACAAAATTACTTGTGAATTTAGTAATTTGGCTCATTTGGAAATCCGCAGATTTTTCTCAGGAAGTGACATCCATTTCTGCTCAAGTGTGGCCCGAGCCAGCGATTACGTGGAGCCAGGCCATTTCCTCACTCAGCCTGTCCAGTAAGGAAGCTTGGGAGGTCAGTGGACAAGGCCTTGGCATCAGTGGCCGCCAGGTCCACAGCCAGATGCCCTGGGGACTCCTGGCTGCCATCTGTAACATGGCTCAGGAAAGGCCACTTGTGTTTTCTATGAACGGCCTGATCCCAAGCCACTTCACAGCCAATGTCCCCAGTCTTCTCGGAGCGCACCCTTCCACACCTGAGCCGCAGAGCGCTCCTCAGAAGATGGACATGTGTATGAAGCGTGAGCTCAGGCGCTCTGCGCGCCATGCAGGGACTTGGGTCCAGCTGTCCTGTCTTCCCCAGACTAGTAACACTGTTCCTCCCTCTGCCAGCAAAGTTTCAGTAACTGCCTCTGTTCATTAAACTTACATTATTGGTACTTTAAATATCCTCCTCCACCCACTTTGAGAAAAGATCTATGAAAACGGTAAGGGGCCTTCGGTTTAAACTGTTTCTAAGGTTCTTCGAGGATAGTTCCACTAACACTCTTGCTTTTACCTCGAAAACTCCTGCCCACAAAGTTTGATTTCAAAGGCCCAGCTAATAAAATCAAAGCACTCTGGAACTCCCTCAGCACTGCCTTTCCTCCTGGGGAATGGAGGAGAGAGCGGGTCCTGATGTGGAGCTGCCTGAGAAGGGTAATTGGCCAGAGGGCCAGGCCCAGGCACTACCCACAGCACACCAGGGCAGGGCTGCCTCAGGCCACATCACCACAGAAAGTCTCTGATGTCAAGTTAATATCATATCACTCTCAGGAACCAGTCCACATCGGAGGCCTACCACTGACAAGTTTCCAGAGCCTCAGCGACTCTTCCCCTTTCTCAAAATTTAACATCGCGACTTCGGAGAACAGAGACAAGCGCTGCCCGAAAGTCATCACCGACTCGGTGCTGGGTGGCTAGGTCGGCCCTTCGAAGGCCCAGACTGCAGTGCTAGGCGCCCAAGCTCTTAGACTGCGCTGCCCCTCAGGCTGCCCTGCCTGTGTCAGGGTCGCGAGTGCGTGTGATGGAGAAAACTCGCAGCACGGTGGGTTCCTGAGACAGGAGGCGGCGACCGGCTTCAACCCAGAAAAGCGCTTCTCCCGGCCGCTGCTCCGTGGGGTTTCAGCTCCACAGCTGCGCAGCTGCCCGGCGGGGTCAGGCATACGGAAGCGGGGATGTTTCGTGCCTGTGGCCTTAAGGAAGATTCTGTGCCTCTGTCGCCGACGAGCCCCTGAGGCCAGTCCGGGAGCCCCCTGCTCAGCAGCGGGCCTGTCCCCACCCACTGTCAATTCCTGCTCTCCCGGTTCCCACCCGAGTCCGCTCTAGAGACGCTGCACAAACTCCTTGGGCATCAAGCCGGGCTGCACCGCCAGGCTCTGGTTTCGAATCATGAACACCAGTAGCGCCGTTTCTCAGCGTCAGTCCTCCTGCGTGTAAGTGAGAGTGGTCTTGCTTAAAACCGCCAGCAGATCTGGAGAACCAGGCAGCCGTCTCCCCGCCTCCCTCTCTCCCTCCCTCCGGAGCCAGGCGCGACCGACCGGCGGCACCGCGCGGCCCGCGGTACTCACTGAGCATCTCTCCTGCTGGCCCGGGACTCCATGGCGAGCGGGGGCCGCCAGAGGTTTCATAATGAAGGAGCAGGTGCTGCGCCCAGGCTACACATGGTAGACGGCAAGGCCCAGTCTGCAGCAGTCAGTCAGCAGAGGAGGAAAGGAGACAAAAACGGGGAGGCGGAGGGAAGCCGAGCTGCAGAGGCGCCACCGCCGGGAGCTGGGAAGCGCCGCGCACCCAAGGAGCAGAAGCCGGGCAGAGCGGCAGTGCCGGCCTCCGTGCTCCGCACCGGCGCCGCCCGCCCGGCTCCAGCTCCCGAGGACGCGCCCTTCGAGGCCGGAGAGGACGGCGGGGGCGAGCAGCTAAAATGGCTGACTGCACACGCTCCTCACGCGGGCTCGCGGCCGGCGGCCGGCGTGCAGGGCAGCACTGCTGTCTCCTGGCCTCGCGGCGCAGACCCCGACCGAGAGGAAGGAAAAACCGGGACAGCCTTGTGAAGGGACCCCCCTCCCTAGCTGCCGCTGCTCCGGGAGTCCTGGCCGCGAGCTCAGCCCCACGCCACTGACCAAGTTTGCACAATTAAGCTCGGCAGCGTGACACCTGCAGACACTGACTTCGATGCTGTCTGTCCCTCACACTCAGCACGAGCACGCCTGCTACAAGTCACTGACAGACACAGCACACGCACACCCATCTCCGCACGCGAGTCTGAATGCGACACACCGAGAGAATTACATTACTGTGCTTACTTTGGAGGACCATGGCTGCAGGCAGTTGGCATAGCAACGCACAAGGAAAGCCATTTCCTGGGGAGAGAGCTTCCTTTTCTAAACAAAAAAATTCCTCCTAGGAAGCAAACGGCATCGCTGCTTCTGCAGAAGCAAGACACTGTAGTGTGTCTCCTAACCTGCGCGGCTCGCTCACTCGCTGCAGTCCTAGTGATGTAAGTGGATCTCGCCCTCCCTCTCCCTCGTGCACCGAGACACTCAGCTCCACGGCACACACGTTCCTTCAGGCTCGCCCCTCTGCCTCACCGTGGCGCTTGTTAAGGGAGCGGCGGCAGCCAGAAAGTAACGCGCTCGTGCCTCGTGCCTCGTGCCTCGGCGGCTGCAGGTTAAGCAAGTCTCGGAGGGATGGAGTCCATTGACTGCTGACTCCGGATCATGCCACCCAGACAGTGGGAAACGGAGAAGGACTTTCCCGAACAGCTTGGCACTAAAACGTAATTCTTCACCAAGGTGAGGATTAAGGGATCCTTGTGACCTCCACCCTGCCCTCAGCATCGCCCCGCTGCAGTAAACAAGTACCTACCAAAAATGTATAAAATGCACACTTAGGAAGCCGCGTGTGAATGTAGAAGATGCGATTCTCACAAACACCCATACCCCCCCCCACGGAGACGCGTACTGCCTGCCAATAAGATTAAATTAAGCCCACCCAAGTTTGTAGCTTTTGTCTTTCTTGAAGCAAACAAAACTTCTAGATGTAGATTTGAAATTAAATGAGAATACATTATTCTACCATAAACGCTTAATTTCTCCTAGGAATACAGATTTAC
>NW_004624848.1:4075376-4091234 GCF_000247695.1 Heterocephalus glaber | reverse complement strand
CTAACTTCAATTGATTCCATAAATGCCAGAATTTCACCCAGGTAGAAAATACTTTCCAGCTATCACTAATGTTTTAACACTGGATCCAAAACCAACAGAACATTTCTAATCACTCGATATTTCAACAGGAAAAACAGACAATTTCAATTGATATTAATGAAAAGAGATCAACTCAGTACAGGTAGGAAATAGATTTGCACATCAAAGTCGATTTTTCCAAAGAAGGGAGGCATTTTTCAAATCAGCATGTAGCTCTGGAATGTCTCATGATGGAAAAAAGGAAGTCACAGGATGAGAAATGAAATAGTTGAAGATGAAAAGGATCTTTGCTGTTGCAACCAGAAGCTAAATTTTAGCCACGTATATTTAAAACATGTACAGTCACAGAGAGCTACCCTGTTCACAGAAAGAGGCAGGACAAAGTGACACTAATCTTTCTGACAAACAAATTGCTTGAAATATTGCATGACCTGCTATACACCATCCTTGTTACTTTCCATTTCCAAGAGCAACTAAAGGACAGGGCCAAGGATGACATCAATGCAAGCTTTCTTTCAAAACGGAATGAAAGAACAGTAAATCCCAGGGGACACCAGAGTTGTATAGCAGAGATGATGTGCAATATAAAAATAGACATCCTCCAACAGAAGCTGAAACTTGGGCAAACAATACACTGCATACTATTCTCAACTGCCTTGCATGAATTTGCAATGCATGCTGTTAAGTGTCAGAGAAATCATTTTATGTTTTAACTTATTTCCTGATCTACATTTCAATATCTATCCATGCTCTACAATGTAATTTCTTCATCCATATCAATTAAATCAATATAAGTATGTTTATAACAGCAAGAAAGAGAAATAGTCCCCCAAAGCAAGGAGGCAGAGACCACTACAGCAGCTGCAGCCTTCTGCCTTTTGCTAGAAACAGCAGCAGAGTGGCAGGGGCGGTCAGGTCCACCTACTGTTCAGAGGCCTTCCCGCAGGGAGCTGCCCGCAGGGTCTAAAGCACAGCAAGACCTAGGTGAGGAGGAGCTGGGGCATCTGCTGCAGGAGCGTGGAGAGCCAGGGTGCTCCTGATAGCTCCCCCGAAACCCTCTCCTGCAGATTTAAAGCATGAGGTGCTGCAACACAAGCAGCTAGCAAAATTTGTGGGGTTTTTTTCAAAGTATCAATCGTTTGTAACATTTTAAATCCGGTTCAAACTTTAAGAATCTTTGCCGTAATAGTTTTTGTTTTTTTTTTGGTACCAGTGGTTGTACTCAGGTCCTTGCGCTTTCGAGGCAGGCCGCATAACCACTAAGCTAAATCCCCAGCCCCCGAGTTTTTACATTTCAATGTAGCTTTCCTGGTTTAAAGAATATTCTGTTTCACACCAATATACCACAAACTACCACTCAAGCACTGATATGCATATATAGTAAGTCATCATCCGAAATTAAAGAGTCAGGGCTGTTTAACAGGGCTGTTTTGTCTTTGAAACGTAACTGTTTCTATCCCCCCCCCACCCCTAATTGTTATTCTGACTGTGGATTTCCATTCTCTACCATTTCCCAGAAGCAGCTGTCAGTCCACGGCCACTACCACACTGCCCTTAGGGTCCAGTGCATCCAGAGAGGGTCATCAGATGTGATGTAGCACGTCACACCTCTGCTTGTCTCTCAGGGTTCCCCACGGTCCTCATGAAAACGCCAGCTCTGAACAGAGCTTCCACCCTGTGTCTGCAAACAAACACGATCTTGCTGTGCCAAATGTTTTTCACCAGCTGAGACCCTGAGGCCTCTCAGAAGGCTGGGCCTGGTCCCTCAAGGTCTCTGGGCACGCCACCCTCCGTGGGACTTGGACCCGCTATGACTCAACTGCACCTCCTCCCTGTATTTGTAGTTATTTTACTTCCTGGGAGACTACAAGGTCAATGAGGGCAAGATTCTGTCATTAGGATCTGAAACAGACCTGAAAAATGATGAGCATCTACTAAGTATTTGTTAACTCAGTAAAAATACATAATTAATACTGAGCTTTTCCTGCATGATACAAGAAAAAGGACACATCAATTTCCTAAAATTCTATCCTACTGTAATTCACAGAGACACTAACTGATGACACTATGGAAGACAAATGTTTTAGGTTCATTTAAACAATCAAATGCTTGATTAATTTTTATTTTATTTTATTTATTTATTTATGTTTTGGTACTGGGGATCGAACTCGGGCCCTTGCACTTGCGCAGCAGGCGGTGAAACCACTGAAGTAAATCCCCGGCCCTTAATTTTTATTTTAAAAGGGTGGAAATATTAAAATAACTAAGGTATTTCCCCTATGTATGAATAATTTCTTATATGCATGAAAGCAGATTTTAAAATATCATATGAATAAATTATAGTCAGGTGAGATACAAACTGAAGACAAAATCTGAGGTCCTCAATATTCCAAGATATTACATATATAAAGAGACTACAAATCATTAATATATTACTCAAAACACATCAGTAGCAAATACTGAATTAAAGAGACTTCAAAACCATTAAATAGTAAGTCAGAAAGCAAAGCTAAATACTAATTTAGTGTTATATTGTCAAAAAAATTTAATGCCAAATAAAGGTGCATAATCACAGAAATGAAATGTCATAATTTTTCATTTATTTCAATAACTGAACAGTTTTCGAAACTAACCAAAACCTACTAAGAAATCCTTAATTACAGAAAATAACAAATCTCAAAAAATAAATGTTTTAGGGAAACAGATGTTTACCCTGATTTCATCATTACACAATACACACACATAAGAAACCACAGAAATATTTATAAAATTTATATATCAGTTAAAAATAAAGTTTAAATTTTAAAATATGAGAAAGCTTAAAAACTCCACTTTAGAGTTATATATTTCCTAGGAATGGTTATATCTATATAGCCTTTATAAGAAAAAGGATTTGTCTTATATTATCATAAATATCCTTATAAAAAAAGGGATTGATTTTCAAAAGCCCCATACATGAATCATTCTTATACTGGTATCACATTGTATACAGTATGTTGCATCCACTCTATTTAATTTACATTATATTAATTTTATGTAATATTTTCTATTACCTTTGTATACCTGCAACCAAGAACTTTAAACCTACTGAAAATTTCAATACCTATTTATTAAACAGTGCTCTGAAGTATATATTCCCATTGTAGAAAAGGACAATTAATAAAATATTGGGTAGGTATCTTTTTACACAACTGATGGGTTTTCATTATTTCAAAAAGACAACATTGATTGAGATCTTGAATATGTTTTATGTTATTCTGTATTCAAATCCTAGTTCAAATTTGTTTAAAGGGGGCCTATTCGGGGGAGGCAGGTAAGAAGGGGTAAAGAGTCGATCGGACTTTACAGCGGGAGAACATTTTAATGTTCCAACGAGCTCAGGAAGACTAGAAATACTTGGCGGAACACGTAACCTCCACAGTTTGAACAGCACAGGTTTTCTTCCATTTTCAGCATAGTGACTCGGCACAGTGGCTGCTCTTTCCAACCAGGGCAAGAAAAGCGCTGTTTCGCGTTCAAGTGCAGGAAGAGCGGAAGAGGACAGAGAGGCTTAGGGCTTCCCGCAGACTCCACCCAGGGCCCTTCCGTGGCCCGCCCCCCTCCTGGCAGCTCCACCTCTCTCCTGGGTTTCATTGCAGAGTGCTGATTTCAAGAGAAACGAAAGGGAAACAAAGCTCCTCGTCCTACCCCACTGCAAATGGGGAGATGGGTAATCTCCTGCTGGTCTGAGGCTCCAGTCCCTCTCCTTAGTTCTGAGCCCTGACTGCCCAACCTGGTCTGCTTCCTGTCTCTCTGATCCCCTCACCTGAAGACTGAACATTCACACCACATTCTGGTTTGGGGGCCTTCTGCAGTACATGTGCAACCTCCACTCATCAAAATGTAAGAAAATGCTAATGAAGGCCATCTCCAGTCTTCCTTTCTCACTGCATGTTAAACGCTTATTCTCCGTGCAAACCTCCCGTACTTGACAAAAGTCCTGAAAAGCTGTACGTGGACTATATGCGTGTTCACCCTTCTGAGGAACAGTATCATCAGTTTTAAAATACTGAAACACATCTAATTTTACAAAGAACACATAAGGTACACATCATAGTGAATATTTTAAATTCAAGTTTTAAATCAAATGCCGACTGGCAATTTTTGATGCCAAAAAAGGATCAATCATATAGTGATCTTTTAAAATATTAAATGATACATTTTTAAAATATATTCTTTCCAGATACAAGCTCAAAATGTTGATGTAATTACAGTTTTATATTAGAAAATATACAATTGTCAGAACTAAGAAATAAACTTTTAATAATTTACCGTATTATTTAGCAAGGCTTCTGAAAAACAATATGGTGATCATGCCACTTGTGGAGTGTTAACACATACTCTCTTGTGTAAAAGACAAAAGAGGTTTTTCATTTTAATTTGAAAAATTATACAAACAGTTCATGCTTTTAAGGAAGATTACATATTAACCAAACATATATTAATGACAGACTTCCTCAATGTGAATGAAATTATTCATGATCTTTTTCTGGTACCATGAAAGCCTGGTAGTTACTCAATCAACTAATTTCCAGAGATAAACTAGTTTTTAGCCCTTAAGTTCAAATTCCCTGACAACCCCAAATCTGATCCAATTCCAAGACTCACACTGAAGAGCACAGGTTCACTATGCATTGGCATGAAAGAAATGAGCGAGGATAGTACAGGCCTTGTAATGAAAATGCAGACTGAAGTAAAAAGCGTGAAATCTGGTGAAAAATGAAGTGCAAATAAGATTTTAAACTCGTCTTCTTTTTTACTAGACCCTTTTTTCTTCTCTTTTTTTTTTTTTTTTTGGTACCAGGGATCAAACTCGGGTCCTTTCACTTGCCGGGCAGGCGGCAGAACCACTGAGCTAAATCCTTGGCCCCTAAGCCCTTTTTTCTGACTAAAATTTGCCCGTGAATTCTAAACATGCTCTCTCACATTGGGATTCCTGAACTTTAAAGTGTTTACCTATAGTATTTTAAACCTAAATTTCTACTGAACTTCTCATAAGCTTTCCCACAAAAAGCAGTAAAATTCCATTGTCTGTCCTGTCTTTTTCTGTGTATTTGCAGTGCAAGTTAGTGCAGAGCAATGGTCCATTCATTCTTTTTTCTTTTTTTTCTGGTACCAGGGATCAAACTCAGGACCTTGCACTTTCGAGGCAGGCACGCTGCCACTGAGCTAAATCCTGGCCCTGGTCCATTCATTCTTAAAAATAGGTTACACTTACATCCTCTCTCCAAAGAAGGTGAACAAGCCATCTCTAGATGAGTACAAATAAAGAAACCCTCTAAAAACATGAGGCCTTCGTAGGTAAATGGGTGCACCTTGAGAGCACAATGTAAAGTGAAATAATCAGACACATAACCCTAACTACTGCACAAACTCTCTCACATGCAAACCTTAAAGTAAAGAGCAAAATAAAAGATACTGGGAGGTAAGGAGATATTTTTCAAATGGGAAGGGAAACAAGAGACAGAAGAAGGGTGAAGGAAAGAAGGGAAATGGGCAAAATGAAGAATTGAAGCAAGAATAGAAATAGCGCTTTTGCAAATGATAAGGGGCCAAGAGTTGTGAGGAGCAGGGAAGAGGGGGGCTGCTGCACAGGAAAAACTACACGGCCACCTCTGCCATGCTGTGTGAGACGCTCGGGTTCAAAGTTCGAGCCCTTACTAAACCAGGGCAGAATACAGAAGAACAGACGAGGCAAAGCACACCACACACCGCAAACTCATTAGTGACGATGCAAACACACAAATCAACTTAGGTTAGTGTTGAGAGACCACACAAAAATTACAATACCTGAGATTTAGTGCATTCCTTTGAGCCACAATGAAATGAATGCCATAAAAGAGGAAAGGAAAAGACGAACGTTACCAGACATGCTATAGTATATTACAGCTGCAGAAATGAAGGTAACATTAAAATCAGGTTAAGAATGGCCATACAGAACTGGCTACATGTGTAACGCTCTCTGTGTTTTCAGTCATGCACTTGCAGTCACTTTAAATCACCTGCTAAGTATGTTCACGCACTCTTTTAAATGAACTTTCTAGCTCAGCTCCACCCTATTAGATGATTTCTTTTGAAAAGAAACATTTCAGCTAGGAATAAAAAAATATGAATTAAGGCTAATTGTAAATAATTTTCATTTAATTCTCTTTACTGTACGATATCAAAAATATAAAATAAATTATGCATTTAGGTAAAATAAGGTGCATACAAAATTTGCACATCCAAAGAAGGGTTCAATACTTTGAATTATGACAATGTTGCCGACAATCTTAACTCGTTAGGTAAATGAATACCTAATGTCACCTAGCAGTATACTAGCATATGATCCATTAGTGATCAAGTTAGTTTTCATCTCAGCATTGAATTATCCCTAAAAGTCCTGTTGACCAGGTAAAATATTGTCAAATCCATTAATAAAAAATCTTGCAGCAATACAAAATACTACTCATTTTTTAAATCAGAGCAGGAAAGGGGAAAGCAAATAAAGTGGTCTATGGGGAGAGACAGATGGGTGGGGGAAAGTTATAAAACAGCCCGCCCAACTTGAGTGTAACAAATATGAGTATAAAATTAAACCAGTCAACGTCAACACTGAATTTTAAGTAATACTCCCTCTATCTCAGTTTGGAAACCCATTTGGAAAAATAATTCCAAAGCAGCAAGAATATTAGTAGTAGGCTAAAATATTATAAGCTATCTGCACTATTAATATGTACAACTATTTTAATAAACATTTCCTCCTTCTTTCATGATGCTAAATTAACCCTAAAAATATACCTTCTTTAACGGATAATGATAACAAAAAACCTTTCATGGGTTTTTCTTTCTTTAAATACCAAGTTCAAGAGACTAACAAAGCTGTCTTTGTGATAAGCAAAAAGCAACCCTTTCCAAATGAGCTCAATGAAATGATTCAGCTATGAAAGTCATATTCAATTAAAACACTGCATGGATAGCAAAAGCAGCGGGCAGGTTTGCTGCTGGTCAAAACACATTTAATATTTACATACAAAGAGCTCTCCGGGAAAAGAATATATGAAGAATGAATATTAAAACCTTACTAAAAACTAAGGAATTTTAAGCCTACAGATATTGTCCATGCATTTTGCATTTATATTTATTTGCAGAAAGAAAAGGAAAAAAACTGAAGAGTGTAAAGTAGGTATCAATTACCTACTTTCATTTTATCATGTACTTATTCTTAAATTTATTTTACATATAGTGACCATTCGTGTAATGTGTAAGATAGTCAGTCTTGGACATCGCTGTTCCTTTGTTTAAAACAAAGGAATGAGGAAAATAAAGCTGTCAACTGACTTTACAGAGGGCATGTATAAAACATTATCTATGTCTTGGTTTCTTCAAACATAAAAAGAAATTTATCAAATCTTCACTAAATAAATGACAATAAAGAAGATTACAGCATGAAAAAGGAGCTCTGAATCAATTAGATGCTTCAGAGCATCTCCACACAAAGTCATAAAAACCACCCCTTCAGAGCTGGGCCATCCCGGGCCCTGGTGCTCTGAGGCAGGAGGACAGCAAGCTCAGGCCCAGCCTGGGCAACTTAGCAACTCAGTGAGACTCAGTCTCAAAATTTAAAGAAACAAAAGTTAAAAAGGGCTCAGACTGTAGCTCAGTGTGAAGGTACTGGCTTCCTTCCCCATGGTAGCAGGGGAAAACATCACTTTAAACTTTTTCTCCACTGACTTCATTAAAAAAACTCTCAGTATAAAAAATAATATGTAGCTTTTACATATCCACTTTTTAAATAAAAACTCTGTGTGGTACTGGGAGGAGGGATCACAGAAGGAAGCTAAAATTTTGGATTAAGACAACCTAAAATATACCAATAATAATTCTCCATGCTTATCCCAAAGCTGATCTTCAGAGAATATTTTAGGAAATAAAAGAGCTAAACTGTCTTTGACATCTTATTTCAAAGCCTGCTAAAAACTATTCATATCGTGTGCTTACAGCAAAACCTATGTTTTGTGTATCATAGAAAATTACTCATCCAAAATGAAAATTTTAAAAGTCTTTTCACCCAACTTCCAAAAAATAAAATAAATAAAGATTTTACATCTGTGTAATTTACCGTATGATAGCCTCTAGGCAAGGGTGGTTTGCCCATAGGATAAGGATCCACAGTATCAATAATTGTTTGTCTTTCACCTTTCTGGTTGATTTTTCTAAATCTTCTTCGAGACTGTCTGTGAGAGGCTTGACGCTGAAAATATTCTTCATTTTCATCCATATAGTCCACCTGAAACACAATTTCCAAGATACTTCACTTCTCCAAACATGAAATTCCACAGAAGTATCAGACACAGAGAGAAACTTACAGGGAGTCCACGTTCATTCACTTCGCACGCACATTTGAGGACAAGCTGCCTAGACACACGGTAAGTGGATCTGCACTCCTCTGAAACTAACTGGCTTTGGGTAACTTAGTCTTTATGAAGAGGCGTTTTCAGTTCCACTTAAGACAACATGGGGAACTCTTGAATTTCCTGTAGTTTCAAAGGGGAAGGATATTTTCAGTAGTCTTTGTACTGATTTATTAGTGAGAGGTCTAATGGGATATACTACCCACACATTATGAAAGCAGCTACTGCATGTGTGTGCAGGTTTCTTAACTAAACACACGTGTGCGCATATGCACACATACACAATCTGATATATTTGAGTGAATGTGTTTTTTTAAAAATATCCCAAATTACTCAAGCAGGACTGCTAACAGAATGACTCCGGGAGAATAAGGGTTTCTCTTCCTACTTTTGCTGTATGGCTTTAGTTTTCTTTTCATTATAGCACTGCTTAAGAAATTCCTCTTCTTAAACATTTTAGGAAGCCTGATGACTGGATTAATCACAAACAGAAGTTACATCAAGTTATTCTGACCCCAAATCTACACGTAAATGACACAGTTCGTGTAGAGGCAGCTTACACTCCACAGCTATGCTCACATGGAAAACCCAGCAGCTCGGAGTATCAGCATATACTGAATACAGGAGACATTCCGAAAACCAAAAATCCTTCAGACAAATCAAAAAATAGCATGAACAGAGCACAGACTCTAGAATGCTTTAGAAACTTTCAAAAAGTCTTTTTTATCTGCACACTTTTTCCCAACACTGAATCTTCACCCATCACCAACCTACTTTTTCATTTAAGAGTAAATTTTGAGACATTTTACCAAAACTTCTCAGCAGCTTGGATGAGGAACCTCTTATTTCTGACAGAATTCCTCTCCTGCACCACTGGGGAAAGCTCAAATATTCTCTGAAAATAGCTTCAGAGTTGTCCACCAAGTGCTTTCTTGAATATGAATAAAAAGATTCCACCGTCACCTCTAGTAGGCCACCATTTATTGTAGAGAAATGCTCTCCTCCCCAGGAGCGTGCTGGATGAGGGTCAGCATCAAATGAGGGTCAGGCCCGGGAGCTCAGCAGCTCACTTTCATCACTGACTTTTTAAAGACAAGGTACATAGTACCCTATCTTACAACCATGTCTGTGCAAGGAGGACGCAGGACAGAGTTTTCAAAGTTTCACTAAAAATATTATCTGTGTTGTTGTTATATATAATCTGTCTTAATATATTTTAAAATCTCAATTGAAATATAAAGATGACAACAGTGTGCTGATCAGCTCAGTACTCCATAGAGCTTTCTTTCACTTGCATAAAGAAATCAAGTGATACCTTATATTATTGTTTGAACACATATCATTGTGGTCCATTCAAACCAACTCATTCTTTCCAATAAACACTAAGAGAGTTGAAACTGTACAAGCCAAAGATTCCCCCAAATTTCAATGAAATGGCATTATCATGACTGGTGCTCATCCTTTTCAACCCTCTATTGTTTACAATGAATTGAACCCCACACATAATTACCTTACGATTATGAACTCAAATTCAAAATGCAAGGTTATGAAATAGACCAAATGTACATATATCTCATCTTATGAAAATATGACAGCCCTCTATAAGTAGTTTGTGAAAGCACCATTATTTCATAAAAAGTGGGGGGGGGGTCAGAAATATCTTACCACAATCATTTCAGAAGGCTCTAGGACAATGCACTCACAGCCTCGCCTAAAGCTTCCTGCAGAACGCTTGCCAAAACTAGAAAGGGGGAAAAGAAAGTCAGTTGAGGACCACTTCGAAGATTTAAGAAATATTAATTTAAGTCAACAGTTCAGATAAATAAAAATATTTTAAAATTGCAAAAGTACACAGTGGAGAAAAAGAAAGTGAACTTTGGTTAGTCCTAATGCAAAATGACAAGGAAACATTCAAATTCTTAAGTCTCAGTCATGACTTCTCTAGAAATTCCAACATAACGTTTTCAAATTCATAATGCAGCAAAGGAGAACAAGCATGGATGTGCTTTGTGTTGGTTTGCTTTCGATCCTTCTGAGGTAAGTTTTAGATACTCCAATAGGGACCGGAAATGCCTCAAAGGCAAACTATGAAGATGTCCAAAGTAGAAAACAGAAGTAATTCTCCTCTGTAACTCACTTTTGCTCACGTTAAGTTCTTCTTTTGCTGAAAAAGTGTACTTATCTTTTTAAAGTTTCTAATCAACTTACTCTGAACTTTTTAGAGGGCGGAAGCCTGAAGACGGTTCCTTGTAAAGTACAGTGAGCTAAGCGATGCACAGCTCTGAGCAGGAGGGGAGCTGACAGGGCCCGCACTGCCCTCCGTCCTCACATGGGGCGTCAGCAGAGCCGGGCCTGGGCAACCGACCTATGTGCTCTGCTCATGAGCGAGCCACTCCCGTCTCTCATTCACAGCTCCCAAAATTCTCCTTTGGCTCCTGGAGTATGATAGCTCTAGCTTAAAAAAAAATTCTTCCAAATAATTATTTTACTGAGCAGTTTTTTCTAATTAAGGCATTGTGAGCAATTTCTATGCGAATTCCTGTTCCTTCTACAGCCCTGTTGATATGGTGGTACACAATGTTTCACATGTCAGGAATGAAATTATGACCAAAAAGTCACATAAGAGGAATAAAACAGGAAAACCAACATTCTCATTCTACCCTTGTGTTCTTGGCAAAGAACCCTAACCACTTTATGTGCTAAATTTTATTCATTTATAAGTTTACCAGTTTGCATTTAGTCATCAACTATGTCTTTTCCTGCTCAAAAAGTATTTCTATAAAAATCAAAACAGGAAACATGAACAACATTTGAAAAATCCTTTTAAAATGTTCATATATTCAGCTGGTGTGGTGGCACACCCCTGTAATCCCAACATTCTGGGAGGCTGAGGCGGGAGGATCACAAGTTCCAGCTCAGCTTGGCTATGCAGTTAGATCCTGCCTCAAAAAAGGAAGAGGATGGGGATACAGCTCAGTGTGAAGGCCCTGGGTTCAATCCCCAGTACCACTGGAAAAAAATCATTCATTCATTCACACATATATATTTACACAAATACTAGAATGAATTTCTAAAATAGAAAAATTCTGCCAAGAAAAATATTATAAATCTATCTTGTGAGTCACACTGCTCCTTGTGAAATTAAAATGACCTGAACTTTTAAATATCTTTTTAAAACAATTAAAATTCCTTAACTCTTCCATATACCTAAAAATCTATATCTAGTTTGAGTCTGCTAGTTGCAAATTAGTATTTTACAATGACTATTATAATTCAATGATACACTACAAACCTATGTGTATAGCAGCAAAATTCATTAATAGCTAAATCATGGAAACAGCCTTTATGTCCATTCATCCCTTTATGTTATCCATCAGATGAATGGATAAGGAAAAAAAACGGTATTTACACCCAATAGAGCACTACTGTGCCATAAACAAAGACAAACGTTAAATCATTTGTAGGAAAAGGATGCACCTTGAGACCATAATGTTAAGTGAAATAAATCAGACACACAAGCTTAAATATCACATAGTCTCTCTTACATGAAGAACTCAAATTATAAATGAAGTATAAAATAAAAGATAACAGGAAGTAGGGAGAAAGCTCTTTCTCTAATAGGAAAGGGATCAAGAGAGGGAAGGGAGGGATGGAGAGGAGGGGAGGGGATGAAAAAGGAATCTGGATGTTGGTTCTGTGTACCATTTCGTGTAGTCTACTATAAGACTTAGTAACAAAAAAGACTGCTGCATTTGGGAGGACTAAGCATCCATTTCTGACAGTGAAACAATATAGTTACAGGCATGTACTATTAACTATGTAATATGTACTTTGTGCTATGTATACAAGTAATGTAGACACTATGTACTGCAAATATGTACTTTAAAAAATAATAAAAATTAGATTTATAAGAAAAAATAAAAATCTCAAGGTGTTGATAAAATATGTACTTTATAACAGAACATAAAACTATGGTGCTATATTGTCCAGTACAATCAGCAAAGCTTACAGTACCAACACTGAGGCACAAAACCAAGCCAGTCATCAGCCTGCGCCAGGCTCCTGAGTCTAAGCCGCAAGCCTGGACGCTAAGTCTGGACATTCACTCAACGGGGCTCGGTAAAAGATTATCTACAGGTTCCATGCTACCATCACCCACCTAACTCTGTTACATGACTACTTAGCATGTAGGTCGTAGGTTGAGGGTTTATTACTGCATCACATGAAAATCTAAGGACGCGTGCATGGGCTGAGGCTGCTTGGGTAGAGCAGGCAGTCAGCAAGTGTGAGGGCCTGGGTTCAATCCCCACAACAAAACAATGAATAAATAGCTGTACAAATGTGTAATTGTGAGACTTTTAAGTTTTGCCCCATTAAACCACAGATCTAGACAATTTTATAAATGCAATGATAACATGGCTATCTATTTTTACATTTTTGCCAAGTTTACTGGTCCATTGTAGATAACAGAATGACCACACTCATCATAGGGAATTTGTACCTGTGACGATACATCTTGACTCCTTTTTGTCCTATACCCCTCCCCTCCCTTCAACCCCTTTCCCTTCTTTATTTAAAAAGCCCTGTTTCCATTTTTTCCTTCTTTTCCCATTTTTTTCTCTTTCCTTCCTTTTCCCCTCCCCCTTTTTAGTTCCCCCTTCGTTCTGAACAAAGTTTTCTTCTTTCACATTGTGTATTACACATTTTGGTCCCTATTTACATTTTCAGTTTCTTACACCAGAGACAATGCAATATTTAAGTGTGTGTGTCTGACTTCACTTAAGAGTACAGCTTCAAAGTGCATCCATTTAGCTATAAATGCCTCATGTTTATCCTTCTTTATGGCTGAGTAGTACTCCACCATATAGAAGAACTCCAAAACTCCACCAGAAGACTTACAGATTTAATCACCAAATTCAGTAGCATAGTTGGATATAGAATGAACACTCAAAAATCAACAGCCTTCCTCTACATGAATAACAAATTCATTGAGAGAGAAATTGGGGAAATAACATCTTTCACAATAACATCGAAAAAAATGAAATACCTAGGAATCACTATAAGGAAGGAAGTAAAAGACCTCTACATTGAAAACTACAGTACTCTGAAAAAAAGAGATCAAAGAGGATAATCAGAAAATGGAAAACTATCCCTTGTTCTTGAGTAGGAAGAACCAACATAGTGAAATGGCCATACTTCCAAAATTATTATACAGATTTAATGCAATCCCGATCAAAATCCCAGCAGCATATCTCACAGAATTAAGAGGAAAGAATTCTAAAATTCATTTGGAACCAGAAGAGGCCTAGAACAGCAAAAACAATTCTGGATAACAAAGGCAAGGCAGGTGGTATCGCAATCTCTGACATGAAATTATACTACAGAGCTACCGTGACAAAAACAGCATGGTCCTGACAAAAGAACAGACCTGAGGATCAATGGAACAGACTAGAGGATATGGAAACAACTCCAGACGTACTCAACCACCTTATCTTTGCCAAAGGGGCCAGACATGTCCGCTGGAAGAAAGATAGCCTCTTTAATAAATGGTGCTGAAAAAACTGGCTTTCCACATGCTGAAGACTACAACTGGACCCATATCTCTCACTATGCACTAAACTAAAATCAAAATGGATCAAAGATCTAAATATTAAAACAGAAACACTAATTCTGGTAAAAGAGAGAATAGGGAGAATTCTTGAGGACACAGGCAAAGTCTTCAAGAACAAAACCCAGACTGCACCGGAAATAATTTAAAGAATCAACAACTGGGATCTCACCCTACTAAAGTCTTTGCACTGCAAAAGAAATCACCAACAGAGTGAAGAGACAACCCACAGAGTGGGAAAAAATTCTAGTCAGTAGTCCCCCAGACAAAGGATTAATATCTAAAACATACAAAGAATTGAAAAACATCAACCCCCCCCAAATTTGAAGATTGAATCCAAAAATGGGCATCTAAAATGAATAGACACTTCTTAAATGAAGAAGTACAAATGGCAAATAAATATATGAAAAAATGTTCAACATCACTGGTCATTCGAGAGATGCAAATGAAAACAACGCTGAGATTCCACCTCGCTCCAGAAAGAATGGCTGCTATCAAGAAATCAACCAATAACAAATGCTGGCGGGGCTGTGCAGAAAAAGGAACCCTGCTCCACTGCTGGTGAGTGTAGACTGGTGCAACCACTGTGGAAATCAGTATGGAGAGACCTCAAAAAGCAAAACTAGAAGTTCCATATGACCCAGCTATTCCTTTTTGGTATCTTCCCAAAATAATTAAAAGTATCAACCACAGCAATATATGCACAGCCATGTTTATAGAAGCACAGTTTGTAATAGCTAAAGCTTGGAAACAATCCAAATGCCCATCAATCAATGAATGGATAAAGAAGATGTGTTTTCTAAATGGTTATCTTTTTAAATGTAATGTAAAAACCCCATAAATGTTTGTGAATGCATATCCAATTTTATAATAAATACTGGAAGAAAAATTAAAATATTCTAGAAGAGAGTTGTTTACAAATCTTGGTAACAGAGGGCAGTAAGGTTCTCATAAAGAAACTACATACAGTAGTTATTTTATGCCTAATTATTATACCCACTCCCTACTTTAGAATTTAGGCTGTAAATCCTCTTACCAATTACCTTAGCTTTAGTTCAAAAGAATTTTACAGCTAGAAGTTGTGCTTCAAGTTATGTTAGCACTATTATTTTGGGGATGAAAAGTTTACATCCCTAAGATGTGCTATTAAAAAAATTCCCAAGGGAGCCTTCTGAGCAGTGAGCTTTGTGGAGGTCGAGGCCCTCTTTAGAGCCATCAATGACTCAGTCTCCAGACTGCCACAAAGACAGGACAGGGGAAACTCACTTTTTTCAAACACGGAAATCCAGAAAGGGGGGAGGCCTGAGGAGCCAAAGCATAAGTCACAAATGCAAACAACCAGGCCTCGGCAAAGGCAGGACCGCTGGGCCCCAGCAGAGTGATTTATTCAGCTGACACACTGCAAGTTGTAAAGATAGGAGATTTAGCAAGGAAAAGGGCCCACTAGAAATTCATTAGGTCCACAGCATACTTCTGCTTCTTGATTCTTTGAAACAATACATACATAAAGTAACTAAATGTAATGACTAAGTTTCAAAAAACTTTTGACACTGAGAGAGAAATAGGGCAAACAGTTCCTTTCACAATAGCATCCAAAAAACTGAAATACCTAGGAAGCAACCTAACAAAGGAAATCAAAAACCTCTTCTCTGAAAATTATAACACTTTGAAAAGAGAGATTGAAGGGGATATCAGAAAATGGAAAGACATCCCTTGCTCCTGGGTAGGAAGGATTAATATAGGATAAATGGCCATACTTCCAAAACTGCTATATAGATT
>NW_004624848.1:4017917-4074120 GCF_000247695.1 Heterocephalus glaber | reverse complement strand
TAAATACCGAATAGTTTCTCTAGTGTGAGAAACTGAAAGTGTAAATAAGGACTAAAAGGTATAATAGATACTGTGAAATAGGAAGAAAAGGGGCAAAGGGAAAGTGGTAGGGGTAGAGGTAAGGAAAGAAGGGAATGGAATTAATATGAGAAAATGAATAAAGGAAACAAAGTCTTTGTAAATAGGGAGGGATGGAGGGGGTGAAGGGAGGGCAGGGGAAGGGGGAAAAATAAGAAACGAGAGATTATGTAAAGGTGCAAATCTCCAATGATGAATGTCATTATGTTGTACACCTAAAATGTACCAATAAAAGGATATACCAAAAAAAACCCTTTTGAGTCTTTGAAGACATTAGCACCTTAAGTAAGCGCTTATACAATAGAAAAAATGATAAATACAATCATATTGTAAATACATAATATTGTAATATTGTGGATACTAGGAAAAAGAAACTGACAACCCACAGAACAGGAGAAAATATTTGAAAATCATCTAATAAAGACTTCATATCTAGACTCCATAAGGGATTTCTAAACTGAACAATGAAAAGACAACTTCAAGGTGGCAAAGAGGCTGGGGCCACAGCTTAGGGGTCCAGGCTGGCCCCACATGCCTAAGTCCCTGGGTTCCAACTCCAGCACTGCCCAAAACAGGCCCTGAATGACATCTCTCCAAAGAAGACACATAAATCACCCCAGAAGCACATGAAAATTGCTAAATATCCTTAGTTCTTAGGATAAAGCAAATCAAAACCACAAGAGCACCCATGTCACATCTGAAAAGAAGTATGAATGAAATACTAGGAAGACTAGGATTTTTCAGGAAAGGAGGGAGGGAGTGGAGAAGGAGGAGAGGATGTGGAGCACTTTGGACCTGCACGCCACTGGTGAGCACAGGAATGGTGCAGCCTCTATGGAAAAGTTTCACACTTCCTCGAGAAAGGGAAATGCACAATTAGGACCGACAATTCCTCTCCTAGTAAATACTCAAAAGAACTGCAAACAGAGACTCAAACAAAACACCTGTAAGGAAGTGTTCCCTGCAACCTTATTCGCGACAGTCGCAGCCTGCAGCACTAGCCCGAGTCTGCAGCAGACCAACAGCACTTGGTGTTCACCCTTCAAAGGGCCCAGGACCAGCACTCGGCGGGCGGGCCCAGTTCCTGTGAAGACACCGCTCACAGCAACAAGCCAGTCGAAGAAACACAAACACCTGACTCCACCTCCATGGAGCCTAGAACAGGCAAGTTCACAGGACAGAAAGTGCGGGAGCGGCCACCCAGCTCTTGTGGTCAAGAGGAAGCCTCATGGTCCAATTTCCATCTGGAGTCTAAGACAGGACTAGACAGGCAGTTGCTGTGGGTGCCCAACAGGGTGACGGTCACGAACGCTAAGTGTCATGCGTTTACATGCAAGCACACGTCCAGCAGGTTTGGAAGTGATACTGTCTCTAACCACAGTAAACACAAACCTTAGCAGAGAAACTATCGAGGAAATGACTGCTTTACTGCTTTACTCTGGCTTTCTTGGCAAAAGTTTTAAGTCTTGAGTAAGAAAAAACAGTAACTCTATTTTGAACAAACAATAAACTTTAAAGACACGGGAAGTGTTAAGAGTGATGTGTAGCTTGACTGAACACCACTGATTAACCCTGATAGCATCTCTTTGCTGTGGTTGTTTAGCAATGAAGTAGTAGAAGCTGTAGGAGAAAGAAGCAGGAAGAGATGGTGAGAAAGCAAACAAATATGACAAATATTTTGTTATTGGTATTGCTCCTCTGAGACAAGTTCTCCATTACATAGGTCAGGCTATCCCGGAACTCAAGATCCTCCTGCTTCAGCCTCCTCAGTTAATATGACAATAACTTAAATGAGTGTTCTGAAAAGTCAATTATGCCTACATTTTTCTTTCACTCAGCATTAATCTCATTTTTTCTTTATCCATTACCACATATTTAAACCCCTACACAGACAACATTTTTTGCATATGTTATTTTGCCATCTGTTCCTCTTTCAAATTTTCATTGGACACGTAATACTAAAACGTGGAATCAACACCACCAACAAAAATTCTGTAATCAATACAGTTTACAAAAACTTACGAAACATACAGTCCCTATTCTATTCGGCAGCAGTCTGCACCCAAGGGCAGGCAGTGTACACAGCTGACCCCACAGCGAGCTAAGAAAGGAGCTTCCCTGAGAGCCGGTTCCCAGAGGATGGAGCTGGCCAGCTAAGAGACAAATCAGCATTTGCAATTCAGAAGGGAACCCAAGCTCAGCACAATTACGGGGAGCATGGCCAGCACGGTCATGGGGTGAGCAGAGTCAATCAGACCTGCATGCCGGTCTCTCTGCTGGGCCCAGCCCCAGCTGCTTCTCTGAAACAGCATGCACTGAACTAAGCAAGATATCTAGACTTTCACACTCTCTAACTTTTAAGATGCAGTTTACTCTCTAACTTCAGGTTAAAATGCTTTTAAAACTTCATTCATTCCAGTGTTCCCGCAGGTTCACGGTGTGTGCACATGAGACACAAGTATTTATACATATGAACCGCTGCCTGCAAAAGCAGGGAAGAGGAGGCAGTTAGGGTGAGTCTTAGCCTGGGTCCTTAAATCCTTGTTGGGCCTTTGTAGTACAGTCTGGCCTTTAACAAGAGGTCAGAAAGTCGGAAAGGGCACGGTGGGAGGGGAAATTATGCTGTGTGTTTTATAGTCTTCAGGTTCACATTTGTCAATCTACTGGTTCTCTGATATCGCAAAAGAAAATTAGGCAAATGAATAATGAAAAGACCACTTGCAGCATAGCATGCCGATTATTCCCAAATTCTCATATTCCTCCTTGAGCACCAAAAATATGCAAACTAAAAATGACTAATCAATCTTTTACTGTAAAACAAAGAAAAAAATTAATAACCTGCTAAACTTTCCTTCAAGTTCAAGATTCACTCAGGAAGTACAATGTTGGGTGATCCAGCCCTCCCCAGGTTTCCAGTCACCGCAGTGAGGGTCCACGGCAGGCCGACCCTGGGCACTGAGGTGGTGGCTTCCCACGGGGTGCCTAACCTTGCCCTGGCGGAGGCCTCCGCACCTGTCATCAGAACTTCTCCAATTCGGGCTACGCCTAGCAGGGCGCACGGTGCAAACTAAGATTGTTCCCACCGGCAGTCCTCGTTCACAAAACCACTAAAGGGTCAAACTCCAGGATGCCTGCTTTTATACCTTCACTTCTGGCAAATGACAGTCATTAAATTACATTTTCTTCTTAAACATCTAAATAACCGGACTGATGTTCCCGTACCAAAATCAATTTATTTGCTCAGGGCTTAGAAGAAAACTGCTCACATACCACTGTCTTTAGGACAGTAGCAATTAGGAAAAACCAAACTAAAACTAACAAGTCGCTGATGACACCATCAATGTCATTCTTAAAATCATTAGAATACGCATGAATACAATTTAAGGCAAGTATAAAAGGAAATCGGGTTGAAAAAGTTTGCCATTAAAAATTATTTTTTAATAATATTTGGCTTCACTCAACTAGTTTAACAAAAACAACCGAAAATTAGCAGCTATTTAAAATAAAATACACATACCAAGTACACATACCAACGACATATATGTGTGTATCCTGTTCCTGAAGAAAAGACTTCACCGCGTGATGTTTTAGAAACACGGTATTTGGAAACTGGAAGAAACTTCATCACCAGTTTCTCTCGCGGCTCACTAGAGACACTAACTCCCCGCCCTCAGGGCCCGCCCGCCGGACTGAGGAGGAGACCCTGGGCCCTGCCCACCGCCTCCGCCCGGCTCCCCTCGCTCGCTCCCGGCCCGCCCATGGCCTGCAGCGCTCAGCCGACTTCCTGTCCGGTGACCCGCCCACCTCTCCGTCCCCGGCGGCCCGGTGGGCGCCTCTCTGCATTCCAGCCGCATGACCTCAGCTCCGCCCGGCCTGACACTCTATCAGTTCTATTAATCCATCAAGTACTCTCTGGTAAGTCAAGGGCAGGAGAAATCTGCAGTGTCTGCTCTCCCCGGAGGCTTCAAGGTCAAGCGCTCAGATGTGCTCCCACTGCAATCTTGTTACTACCATCTCCAGAACCCTGCTAAGAACCAGTTGCCCTCCATCTGAAAGATGCTGGACGGTACATGGACCTGGCCAGCAGGATTACCGGGTGAACACGAGCTCAAACTTACATCGACACAGCATGGGAAAACTTGAAAGGGCTGCTACCGCCCTTGTTTTTCCCTTCAGGGAAAAGAGGCAGCTCTGCCCTCAGCTGAGGAGGGGTGCAGAGAGCAAGCAGTGACTTTCTCTCTCACCACGGCCGCCAGCAGGGGCCGGGGTGCGGGGTCCGGCCTCGTGTCTGAACTGCTGGAGCCCGACTCCGCTAAGCTGGCTGCTACCCCATCTGCAGGGCAGCTGTCCCTTCATAAAGTCAGGCCGAGCAGACCCTCCCTTCAGGGCACGCATCCACGCCCAGCGCAAAAGGCCTTTGGCTGTGTTCACACCGCACAGCACAAGGCTGGCTGGTGTGAGCAGAACACCCAAGGGTGCATTTTATCAAACATGCTGAAAAGGTAAAATGACTGCATTAGTAAATAACCAAACAATTCTATACGAATTATTAAAGAAAAAATGGAAGATCGATTAATGAATGATTCAGACTGGTCCTAAACCAGTCAGAACCCGAATTCACTTCAGGAATGGCAACCAAACATCTGATATTCATTAAAGACAGACATGAATGGCATCAACACCTAGCTACTAGCCTCCAGAAAACATGGCATATACCCCAAGACAAGTTACAATGCAAGCCACGTCTTTGTAAGGCAGGACCTACACAAAAATTCTGGCCACTTGACTTAAGATATATTCATAATTCTGGGACGTTAAAAGAACCCACTTCCAAGAAAAGGAAAAGCAGAAATCCACATATACATCTAACTTCTTAACAAAGACACCAAGAAGTGAAGTGCCAGTCTGCCTGGCTCATCTGAGTGGAAGGCGGACTTCCCTCGTGGACCACCCTTGTGCTGTGGTACACGACCCCTTCTCATTCCAGCAGAGTGGAGCAAGGGTGGTACAACCTGCTTTAAGGGCTACCTGTCTCGACTGAAGTGATAAAGCCATGTTATTTATCATCAAAAGATAGTTCGGGAACAAGGTTAAGAAAGGGTATATATGACTTGTACACAAAAAATTATCTGAAGAACTTAATGTTTCAAAGGGAAATTCTAACACTTTGATTGAAGAGATCAGTCACATTCATGGTTTGGAGAGCTCAGTATTACTGAGCTGATAATCGTTCCCAAATTGATGTATCACTTCAGTCAGTGCAATTCTGATCAAATCCTGACAGCAACAAGCTGATTTTGAATTTATATACAAAGACACAGAAGAGAAACAAAATCTTGATAAAGGACAAAATTGAGATCCATAATATGTACAGGATTTCAAAATTTACCTAAAGCTACACAAAGGAAGACACTGACTGGTACTAGTGCAAGAACGGACATGTAGACCAACATTAAGAGATTCCAGAAGTCGATCTGAACAAGTATCTTTATAGTTGAATATTTTTATAATTAAATCAATAATTTTAACAAATGCCCAAGGCAATTCAATGGATTACAAATGAACTGATGAATTTAACTCTCATACTAGAAAAATGAAGTCAAAATGCATCTTAGACCTAAATGTAATAGTGAAAACTATTGAATTTCAAGAAGGAAAACATGACAAAACTTTTAAGATGCCAGGGAGGATTTCTTAAACAGGACACCCAAAGTACAAAGCATGAACACAAATTTTGACAGAAAGGACTTCATCAAGATTAAAAGTCCTAGTTTTTAAAAAGACCTAATAAAAAAACAAGCCACAGACTGGGAGAAAATTTTTCTCAACAATATGTTCAATATAGGAATTATATCCAGAATATATAAAGAATGCTTACAACTAAAAAGATAGACAATCCACCTTTTTTAACAGGTAAATGATTTGAACTGACACTTCACCAAAGATACATGAATGGCCAATAAACACATGAAAAAGATTTCAGGCGAGGGATTAACTCATGCAAAAAGCCCTGGGTTCAACCTTGAGGAGGAAAAAAGAAAAAACTCTCAACAATGTTAGTCTTTAGGGAAATGCAAAATAAAACCACAGTGAGAACCAGGGCTAGAATGGCTAAGATGAAAAGCAGGTAACACTGTAGTCAGGAGAGGTGAAGCAACCAGAAGTCTCATGAAGCGCTAACATGAATGCAAACGCTATAGCAACTGTGGAAAGCACATAAGTTCCTAACGTAGCTAAAGGTAGTCATCAGCCTGGCCATTGCACTCCTAGGTATTTATCCAGGAAGTAACAAAAACACACGCCACAGAAACAAATGGGCATGAACGTTCACAGAAGCCCAAAAGGAGGATCCATCCACTTGCCATTGTTTTTTGGGGGTTTTTTTTCTGATACCGGGGATCGAACTTAGGTCCTTGCAGCGAAACCACTGAGCTAAATCCCCGGCCCTTATCCAAACCAGTATACACAAACAAATGGATGTTTTGTGAACAGCCCATACGACCTCATCGAAAAAAGTCAGTGAGATCCATAAAATCTGGCAGCAGCTTTACCTGAGGATTGGCCACACACTGCACAGCCTGCTAAGGTGGAAAGAATCAGCACCAGGACGGGCACAGCAGCAAAACTCTCAAGTTGCCGAAGCCCATCCTTCTATGGGCTGACGCGCTGTGACTACCTCACTTTCCCCTCTGTACTTCCTGCACTCACTCAGCCCTCCATCTACTACCCTACCCAGGTATCACCAACCTTTTTCAAGTGTCCAGTTTTCCAGGTTACTCCTTTATTATGTCCTTTGTTGGTCAATGCATGTAACTCAACGTGCCTAAAATCAATGATCTTTTCCACTCTGATATCCATCTACCTCATTCCCTCCATATTTGACTGCACCTGTCCGAGCCATCATCAAGCTACAGACATCCAAGTTCAAGGCACTGGAACCATCTTTCACTCCCTCTTTGTAACCTCCAGCCACGAAAGTGCAGTAGTTAGTCCTTCTCAACTACTCTTCCATGTGGCCCATCCACGTCTATTCTCAGTGAAGTACTAGCCATGCCCTTAGTCATGACACACCAAGCCACTGAGGGAAGGCTCCTGTCTGTGGTCTTGACTTCACTCACCCTTTCAAGAATCCTCTTATTCTACTGATCTACCTTCAATGGTTACACATCTGTCTGAAAGTCATTGGCCCAATCTCTCAATTCAAATCTGACTGACGACATGCTCATAAGAATTTAAAATGAGGGAGTCTAGGCTCCAACACAGATATAGTGAACCAAAATCTCTAGGGCCTGGGATTCCATATTTTATGCATGCTAAGCAACATTCATTCAGTAACTAGACCGGCTGGGAGACCTCTCTACTGGGCACCACCTTTTCATAGTCTTGCCCCATGTCATCTTCTAGTCATCTTTACTTCCAAACACAAGGACTCCACTCTTTTCTAAGTAACGTACCAAATGCACATTCTTAAGAAAAACTTTTACTTCTTGATCGTGAACGGTAATCAGGTAGCACTTCTCTACTATATATTAAAGACTATATTTACTTTATATTCTGACAGGTGATCAATGAAAACTCTGTTTTGGCCACAAAAATGCTTCCATATACAAAATCTACTATGCACAAAGATTTTTAAATGTTCACTTAAATGGAATAAGGATTATGAAACCAGAAATACCTTATTCATAGACAACTCACATGTCTGTAAAATGATGTAAGTTAAAATGTAAGATCTGGAGACAAAGTGGTAAAATGAAACAGTCCCAAAATTCTTTGTTCTTGTTTGTTTGTTTGTTGAGACAAGGTCTCACTACGTAGTTCAGATTGGTCTTCAACTTGCTATGTAGCCTAGGCTGGCCTTAAATTCAAGGCAATCCTCCTGCCTCAGCCTCCCAAGTGCTAGGATTACAGGCATGTGCCACCACACCTGTCAAATAGGATAAGGATTACAAAACCAGAAATACCTTACTCACAGACAACTCTTAAATCTGTGTTTCTAAAATTATGTAAGCTAAAATGCAAGATTTGGAGACAAAATGGTAAACTGAAACAATCCCACAATTCTAAGTAATTATTATTTTAGGCTATATAAATCATCATAACAAGAAAAGAAGGAAACATATGAGTCTCCTATGTATTTTCTTCCTGGACTATATATAATAAAACACAGGAGAGTGTTGGGCTCACTTATAGCATTTATCTAATTTTTAAATTAGCTGAAAATCTTCAAGAAATACACCAAAGTTATTTTAACGCAGTTACAACCCAACACACTAAGCGGTTTATAGCTATAAAACATGAATAAGTAAGCCATCAATAAAAGATAAAGTAAAAATTATCCTGGAATATCTGAATAAAAGATTTAGATGAAATTATGACTTTAAAATACTTAATGTTTATGGCTCTATGAGGCATTATTCAATACCAGAAATTCTATTTTATATTTCATTGAGAAAAAAAAATACTAAAAATTTAGGTGTGTTAGTAAAAGAAACATCTAAGAGAACACTGTTAATATTTTGAACTTACACTTCAATATTCTAATCAATAGTATTAAGCAGTTTTTAAACTCATTTAAATTCTGACATTGAAAAGCACTGATATACATATCTAAGCTATTTTATTTATTTCAACTTGTAAACAATTTACAGCACCTACTGTGTTATTTTTAAAATACATGCATAACTCATTCATGACCAAACATGGGTTCGCAGCGCTAGGACTGGACATTCTTATTACAGTGAAGACCTCCCAACCTCACAGAGGCGGTGTGCTTCATGTGCTGACCCGTCTTAACAACAACCTAACTCCTGCTATTCCCTATTATTCCCTACTAGCATCCCCAATTCCAAAAGCTTGTTTCCTTGAACAGATGCAAATTTCAGTGCTATATGCGTACTTCACGATGTACCTTGAATTCACACAGGTAAAACAGTAATTCACACATCCCTCTCCTCTTCCTTCAAAATCAACTGTGGCACAAGTAAGTTCCTTCAAATGTAGCAGCAGATAAAAACACTTAACGGAGGAAAGCAATGCTGTATTTCACTGACGCACACATCAGGCTTTCAAACCCTTGCAACACATAAGATTTGTTTCCATAAGAGAAATCTGAACTTCCCTCCAGATCAGGGCTTCCAGGGTGAATCGTCACACACTCATTTATACCAAGGATCATGACTGACAATTCCCCGACTGAAGGCTCCAAGCATCAGATGGCCATGACTCCCAATCAACTACAGACACACAACCGGAGAGTCTTTCCTTCAGGCTACTGACTACTCCGACACCGCCAATGCCCACACTCCAAGGACCGCAAAAGCTCGTATTTATGTATAGAGCACATCTGCGATGCTGTAGTTATAGAAACCAAATCCCCATCCTGATCCAGCAGCTGAACTCCCTCTCCAGAGAACAGTCTTCCTCTGTGCCTCAGGTACCAACACTGCAGAAGGCGACGCAAAAGGGGAGAAAGTGGGCTGCATAAGGCCGAGGACCATGCTGCTTTCCCGGGTAAAGCAGAAAGTACAACTGATAGCTGGGGATGGAGCTCAGTATATCCCACTGTCTCCACTTGTGTTTCACTTCACTCCTTTAATGTAGAGACCTATCTAATTTCAAATTTCAAACAGGATCTATTTCAATCCAATGAACAGCATTTTCTGTTCTATCAACTCTTCTGCTCCTCATCAAGCCATTTCACATTTGTCCCCTGTCTTTCCCTCATGTGGACCTCTGGCCATTCCCTTGAAACCTTCACCATGTGCCTCTGCCTGCACAAGTCCTGGGAATAGCTCTAGGTGGACAAACTGCAGATGCTGCATGGCTGAGGGATGGGGCCTCGGCGGCGAGCAGGGTGAGCTAGCAGAGCAAGAACAGGGCCAAAGCTACAGGGCAGGAGTACGCGAGGCTGCTGGCTGCCCACTCCAACAGCACTGCCTCCTTTCTCCTTGGAAGTTTGTTGTAACGTTACTTTCTTTAAAGCAGGGCACCACACATTGCTGAACAGCGGCTCCCATGTCCTGGGACCCTGGATGGCCTGTGACTATGCTCTGGGCAGAGCACTAGAGACAGAAATGTTCCTTCAAGGACCCTGACGTGGGTGGGAAGTCAAGCTTTTTGCTCCTGTTTCTTTTCCTCCTGCTTCCAACCTCCAAGCAGTCGTGACAGCTGGAGCTCTGCCGTACCTGTGCTGTGAGCTGAGCTTGGTAACAGAAGCTAGGCACTGCAGAGGTAGAGCAGACGGACCAAGGAAGCCTGCGGCCTTCTGACACTGGGCAGCCACCAACCACATGTGGTGGACGTCTTCACACAGAGAGCAATCACCCGCCAAGTTCACACCGAGAGCAAGCTGCTACCCGGCAGGCTACGGTGCCTTTCCCTCTTCTGCACCCCAGCAGTCTACCAGAATCACCTCCTCGAGAGCTTTCCGGAGCTCTTCCTTCCACTATCTTGCTACCTCATTCCTCTCCTGATTCTGCTTCTCCTTGGTTAACCTGACATTACATAACTCATGAGTCACTGAAAAGGCTTTTTCCTAAAGGGAATATGTTATCACAATTTTATTAAACTTTTTAAGCGATTTTTTTTAAAGGGCAGGTTAAAATATACTCTGCAATCTACAGACTTCGACAAACCTTAAATAATTACTATGTCTTGGGCACTGGGGAAGCAGAGGTCAATGATCCTGCTCATGCCCTTGGAAATCTCGGTTTACTACAGATGTGGAATGATTACCTCGAGAGGACTACAAGAGCGGCCTTCCCAAAGAATAAGCCACAGGGTTTTCACGGCTGTGCAGCAGGGCAGAGAGGAGGAGGCAGTAATGACGGATGTCCAGGCAAGGCGACAGCCTGCACCATGGCACACTCGGACCAGCCATCGATTTGGCGTGGGTGCCAAGTGTGCGAGGAGTTCCCTAATGCAGGCTAGAGACCTGTTCTGAGCAATCTGGAGTGTGTCTGGCAGAGTGAAGTCGCTTCAGAAAGTTCCGTGATCTCTAACAACTATGGTGCTGGTCTGGAGGAAGGGCTGGCGCTGCCTGGGAGCCAGTGTGGCCCATGAACAAAGGCAGGGCGGGGCTGGCAGTGGCTCTGGATTTGACACATACTGCACTATCTTTTCTAACTCCAGAGTGTTTTCTGATTAAAAAAAAAAAAAAAAAAAACAATTGTGAGGGAAGAAAAGAGGTCAGGATGGACATGCAGAGAGACTTAGACCAGAGTAGTTTGCAAAGGGTCTGATGAAGCTGCCAAAGCCAGGGAAGGCAGGAAGGCAGGGAGACTTGAAGCTGCTCACTGCAGTCCAGACCCAGAAGCTGGAGCCTGAGGGCCCTGGAGCAAGAAATGCACAGCTCCACAGCAGCCTAAGAGCTGCGGGCCTCTCCTCTCTGCGCACTGAATGCACAGACCCACAAAGCGCAACCAGCCGCCTTCTCCACCCTTGCCCCATAGCAACACATCAGCCCTTGCTATTTCTGCCCTCTCCCACTGACTTTAGCTATTCCAAATGTAAACATCTGTAAAGCTTGATCGTTTCTCTTTTTTAAAAAGAAACAATTTTGAACAATGTACTCTTTTTTAAAAGCTTCAGAAGAGTTTATATACCACTTCACTTCATCCCACAAGTCAGTGTTTTCCCCTACCTGGAGGAGAAGGTGTACATGGTCAATACATTCTTTCTAAAATTCAAAGGACAGGGCCGGGGATTTAGCTCAGTGGTTTCCCCACCTGTTTAGCAAGCGCAAGGACCCTTGTTCGATCCCCAGTGCCAAAAAAAAAAAAAAGTAAAATTCAAAGGACAGTTTTAAGATGATTTATAGTTGTTTTTGTTTTTCCCATCCTTCTTGCAAAAACCAGTCTGTCCCTTCCACGCTTATCTGCACTCATACTGTTGTGGTTTTGCTGGCACCTGATGGAAAATCTCACCTAAACGTACGCCTTCCAGAACCCACTCCTCACTTCTCTTTATACTTTCTGAACACATCTGCTGTCCAGTAAAATTACCCTCCAATCTCATAATTCATCAGTGACTTATTTTTAAAATCCAGTACTCTAACAAGATCACAAATTTGTTTTCTTCCAATAAGATTTTCTAATCCTATAACTCTTTACGTGAAATATGAACATTTTAAATTTGTCTTCACTCCTTACCACATAAATACAGAGTCACGTATCCATTGCTTTGCCTTCTTTTATTACTAAAAGATCTAACAAATTCTCAGAGCAGTCAGTTAACTTACCATACAGCACTGGCAAGCAGAAAGCAGGCCTGCGATTTTTAAACTCAAAGAGCTCTTTGTCATCGAAAGCATAATGAGCATAGTATTTCAGTCTCTCAGAACGGATTAGTTAAATGTCTTGGTTCTCTACCTATCTTCGTGATAGCTGCCAGGTCTAATTTAAAATGCGGTTATTAAGAAGACCATAGCAGTTTTAATTTTTATACTGTGGATCTATTTGGTATCATGAAGGGAAACAGTGACTGTAAATGGACACAGTCTACACAGTGCAAACAAATGATGTTCACAAGCCTCCCACCCTCCCGCCAATGTTTCTTGGGACGCGGTTCACCAACACTGATCGCACAGCTCTGTGAACTAGCACACTCACGCTGCACTGTTACCAACACTTCTGCCACTACTTCCCTCCCTGAACTGCCCACTGATCTCACTCTTCCGCTCTCAAGAAAGCTGCTGGGAGTGTTTGTCCTCCCTCCAGCCTATCTCTGAGTCATCACTCCTATTTTTATTACATGCAGATTTCCTTTCAGACCACTCTCCAGCAGCTTAGACAATAAATGCAACTCAAAATTCGCCTCCAGAAGAGATACCCTTGATTTTCCATGTACCTAAAACACCCACAGCCATGAAAGGATTTCGGATTTACATGGTCTTCACTGCATCAGTTACACTGTTCTACCTGTTCAGTGACACCCAGGCAATTTTTTTCCTGTTATAGACTCTATTTCCTCACACACACTAAGTTACACAAGAGCAGGGGTAGACCATCTTGCTTTTTTTGTATACAGCAGAACTTAACGTAGCAACCGAAAATAACATGCACATATGACTCACAGCCTGAACTCTACCAAACCTTTTTAAAATAAGGCAGAAAAACTCACAAACGTGGGAAGGCCTGATGTTCTAAACCTCAATTCCGATGCCATTTCACTGACTGCACATTAGCAGTTATGGGCATAATTTTTTTTTTTTGAGGGGGCATAATTTCTTAAGGCACTTGGAATAAACAAATTAATCTGCCTATTAGGCTGCTGCCCAACACAACCCAGTAAATCAGACCACACTGGAAGCCTCTGTCCTCTGTACCAGTCCTTTTCCTAACCCCTCTGGTTCTCAGCATCGATCACAACTCCTCCTGCCACCTTCCAAGTTCCTAGATGCACAGCTAGCCTGAGCTGATCTTCCCTTCATCCTGAGGCCTCCTCACTGGCCACAGCACATACAGGAAAGAAAGAGAGTGCACACCAGCTGCTCTGTATAAAACTGTGCTAAACTATCAGCACAATAAAGGTGTTACCTACGACTATGATATGCACAATCATTTCTGTTACAGAAATCTTCCTTGGAGAGCTCTATGATAAAATTGATTCTATTAAGAAAATCACACTCAAGGGCAGGGATTTAGCTCAGTGGTGCCGCCACCTGCCTCACAAGCACAAGATCCTGAGTTTGATCCCCAGTACCAAAAAAAAAAAAAAAAAAAAAAAGAAAATCACACTCAATATGTTAGTAAAAGTGGGGTTTTTTCCAAGATTGTGATGAACATAGCTTCAAAGAAGGATCTGTCTGTCTATATAACTATAATGGCTGTGTCTTACATATCTAGCAAACTATGCTGGTGTTTCTGTGTGTTGTTTTTTGTAAATAGATTTTTAAGTGACTGGTAAATGTACAGAAAAAGACTCCAACTCTTTTTTTTTTTTTGGTACTAAGGATCGAACTCAGGACCTTGAGCTTGCAAAGCAGGCGACAGAACCACTGAGCTAAATCCCCAGCCCTAAAAGACTCCAACTCAATGAACTAAAATCACACCTGAGTAAACTATCTCCTACTCTAACAAATAATCCAAACTGCAAGTCTAGAAACATATTCTGAGCCAATCTTTATTATAATTAGAATTCTCAATCTTTCAAAGTCAGCAGCCAAAAATTAACATTAACTCAAATTATACTGTAATATAAAATAAGGCTTCAGAATTCATAGTGAGGACACTATAGAAGAATGTTTAAAGTATATAACAATGTCTCCTTTTATTGACATTATATATTTATGGAGTTCAGAGTGACAGTTCTATGTATGTATAAATGTACAACAATCGACTCTGTTTCCTTAAACATTCGAATTCTTTAAAATATATATTCTAATTGCAAAAGTATGGGTCAGTTCTTTGAATCCACTGATGTGGGCATGTAGGGACCGTAAACATTAGTAATGTTTTCCTGCATAGTATGAAACACAGACCCAAGGTGCACATCAGAAAATCATTTTTAAATGTCCACTTCTAAACTTCCTTCTGTAGCTTCCTACCCCACTGCTGCTGCAAGTGGTGTCTTCAGAAACACTCCTTCCGCGCTTTACCACTCTCCGTCAACTGTCTTAATACGTCAGCCTCCACTGCCCAGGGCCACACGTCGCATGGCGCGGTGCCCTCGCTGTGCTGCTGGCTGGACCCTTCCCACATGGCTCATACCATCCTGTGTGCACCTGAGGGGAACGCATCCTCAGCCCACACACCGCGCTTCCAAATTATCTGCTCACTATCCTTCTGTGGGCACAAACTCAAGTGATTTTAAATAAGAATTGTTTAAACTACTATATATAAATTATTCCCTGCTTCAAGAATACAAATTGGTCTCTTAAATATGATTTTAACTCTCAGGGCAATATTATACATAATAACATAAAATACAAGGAGTGATCAAACTACATGATGAACATTCAAATTTTAAAAACTTACTACACCAAAAGACAATGCAAAGAACAATGGGAAAAAACAGAAAACTGGGATAAACTGTGTTCAAAGCAAGTATTTTGAGCAGAATTAATGGCAATGTGTATTTTTCTGTAATGAATTTTTACATTCACTGTATTTTCTATCACACCTTGCACACATTACAGCTACTTGTACAAATGTCAATGGTTAAAAACTTGACAAATTTCTAATAGATTTATAACAGAACTCATGAAAACAACATTTATATCACTAAAACTCTTTCAAGTAGGGAAGAGTAAACTGTCATTCGCTGGTAGTCACAGGAGATCTCACAGGCTCTATAAATGTTGCAAATCTTATCAGGAACTATATTCGCGTTTGTGCAACCCAAGTAAAGGTGTACCACCAAGGCAACCCTCATCTATCTAGAAAGACAACAAAAGTGAAAAAAAAAAGAAAAACATAAAATGCTATCTTAAATGTTAACTGAGAACTTCAATAAAGCTAATGAATCTGGAAGCCAAATGAGATTTTCTGCAATACATATCATCCTTCTTATCTGATGAAATCAGGTATCAATTCCTTGAAAATTTGCTAAAAACATGAAAACACTGAAGATACTGTGACAGAAACTAACTACTCAAGGTGAACTAACCCTACGAGAAAATGGGCTGCACTGCTGAAGAGAATTCTCGGTTTACTCATTTCATAGTCTGTAACCAACTTCCAGGCTTGTGTGATTAAAAACATGGTAGCTGTGGAAAAACATCTGTGAACCAGTTTTTTTAATAAAACTGGGCTGACAGCCAAGCACAGTAGTGCACACCTATAATCCCAGCACTTGGGAGGCTGAAACAGGAGGGTCACCTCGAGTTCGAGGACACCCTAGGATATGTAGTGGGTTCCGGGCCAGCCTGGAATACACAGCCAGACCCAGTCTCAAGCCGAGACCAGTCTCAGCAGCAATGAGCTGATAGTACCATGTCATCTATACCAAAACTCAGTATCTTCTGGAAAGAGAAGTACCTACGAATTACGAAAGTCAACTTTTAGCATGAAGCCAGCAGGCTGATTCTTTCTCATTAAAACAATCTCAGAACTATTCCTAGGGCAACACCCCCAAAGGAAACAAAACAACTGGGCAGCACCAATGTCACCTCGTCCAACATGAAGGCACAGCCTATAACCAGGCCGCCTGTCCTCAGCCCGAAAGCCACCCCTCCTCCATCCCAATAGAGCACCACTCGCCAGCACTCGCCAGCCAGCCTGCCAAAGAGTGACCTGTGTCATCTTTTAGAATAATCAGACACGGAGTCCACATGCTCATGAAACGGGTCTGAACTGCAAGTCCCTCTGCAGAACAGCAGTCTTCTGAACATGAGGTTCTCCAGGCAAAGTCATGACAAGCTGTCGCTGATTAGTGGACGGCTGGCAGAGCAGCCACCACGCCTGCTGGGCGGAAGCTTCATTCTGGATTCGGCTTCTGCTGCAGACACTGCACGGAGACAACAATGAAGCCACTGACTGGGGTTCTCCTTACAGTGTGTAAATTCCAAGTCATACTCACCACAGCACAATTCATAGTAAAATGTTACAAGTACCTGTTATCATTTATTCATCGCAGAAAGTTCAAATAACTGTCATTAGATGGGCACGAGAAGTTGTAAAGACAGTCCGTTGTAAGGGCGTCACTCTGTGAGGAGGCAGTGTGCGTGTGTGCACATATCTTTAACCGAAGCAGGACAGTGAGTTGTACATAAAGCATATGATTTTACGCTGAGACCACAGGCAGAAAGGACGCTGGAGGAAAAAACCACTCGCACATTAAAAATCAATCATCTCTGAATGGGAGGACTTCAGCTGATGCTTTTCCTTCTTTATCTTTGAAAATTTATACACTAATGATTACTTTATATACCAAAATTACATATAATTCCAATGCTTAAATACTGTTTGCCTGTACCTTCCAAGTTCAGAAATACAGCCTCGGACAGAACCCCCAAGGGCCAAACTAACAAGCCGTGCCTGGAGGACAGGAGAGTGTCTAACTCGCCACCCTCTGGGAGCCAGGGCTCCCTCCCAGCGTTATGGGGGCTGCTCCACAGGTCAGAACAGGCTTTTTGGGCAAACTTCAGGTGTAAACGCCCTATGCAACGCAAGTGTCTTTAACTATGAAAGGCAGCTAACACTTCCACCTACCCCAAGGGAGAATGGTGGGTTAAAATGATTTACATACACAAGACAACTATTTAAAATGGTGCCTGGCAACCTGGAAGCACCCTAAAAGCTGTTGTGCTACCCTCATTTTGTTACACTGTTACTGTTACAACTACTGCTACCTCTACTATTACTATTATATCACCATTAGCAATACAGCTCTTGCCATTAGGACCACCGCTACAGCTGAGAAGGACACACAGGAAATGAGAGTCCCTCCGGCGCCGGACCATTTTCCAAAGAGGAGAAGGCTCGCCAATCTGACCTTAGAGACGCGCAGAGCAAAAAGGCAGGCGAACTGCACCAGCGCTGAGGCTCAGTTCAAAGTGATACTGCTCCGACAGGCTTGCATCACCATTCTGGACCCCAAAGCCCATCCAAGCCCCTCTGCTGCCACACCCAGGCCAGTCCTGTCCACAGTGTAAAACTACTCCTCCCTGTCTCACTGACACTATTTATAAAAGCTGCTCACATCTTAAAAATAGATCCTTAACATGACTCTAATCCACTCAGAACTCCTTATCCAGAATACACTAGAATACTTTTATAGGAGCTAGGCAACAGAAGGGATAGCTATATTTTTGTGAATTTATTCAATTTACATAATTAATAGCAAAAAATAAAAATGCTTAGGTAAAAACCTTTAGTCCAAATAAAAATAGCTATTTGTAAGAAACACAAAATGAGGAGGAGAAGATGAGCATCAAGACTCAGGACCACACCGAACAAAGCTGGTCATGTTTAGCAGAAGACCCCAGACACCTTCCGGCCGGGGCAATCAGAACCCACATGTGCTGGGCCGGTCAGACTGTACCCGGAAGAATTCAGCAAAAGACACAAGCACTGCAGGCACAGGGCCATAAATCAAGTCGGCACACACAAGCCCAAGTCACACGGAGAGAGGGTGGGAAGCCGCCCCCCGACAGGCAGACACCACGTGAGCAGCCATTTGGTCCCCACCAGAGAGAGGGGCAGGCAGCACCTGCTTCCTCCCCATCCCAGAGGGGCTGGGACTCTCGCTGCCTCTTTTCGGATGTCTGTGAGACTGCCTCCTATGCTCTCTGACCGTTAGTTCTTCTCTACCTAAGCCACCCTGGGAACAATCGAATGTGCCCTAAAACACAGCTGATGTGGTCATGTAATAAATTAACGTGTCACCGGCATGATTTTTGTCCCTGTCCTTTGTTAAAGAGACTGAAACCGTGTTTACAATTAACACGGGCATTTCTTGAAGATTTATGTATAACAGCTCCAAAGGACTGTGTTGCTTTGTATCAGCACAATAATTCTGCAAAAGGATTCAATTCTGCAAAAGAATGTCAGGCTTCATGGGTCATTACAGAATGTCTATACAATACCTGCTTCTTGGAAGGAACATGGATTCCTTAATGAACACGGAACCAGACAGCAAGATATACCAGCAGGTCCCAATATCATCAGGACTGAAAAAGAAAGGGAACAGGATGAGATGATTATTCACAACAACAACAAAACAACAAGAGAAAACAATAATATGTATACACACACACACAGAGCAACGTGCAGCACCCATGTCACTTATGGAATCATAAAGAACAGCATAAAACAAATACACAAAAGTAACTATTCAACTACTAGACTCACTTTACAAAATGATTTATATCCCTGAAATAAGTTATTTATTGGCATAGGCAAGTGTTTAAATGTCCCTTATACCTACAGAGCACCTACCACTCCAAGTTTTACCCTTTAGTTTGATTTGCTGAACAAGAAAGACTTTCACTTGGCTCACGAAGTGAAGAAAATCCAAACATCAGAAGCCAATCTGCCCCTTGCCCACTGCGGGGCCACCTCGAGCACCCTTGGTCCGGAAGTTCTTCATGGGTGAGCACATACACTGGCTCCCTCTGGTTTCCTAACAGAAACAGCGGCACTCTGCACGCTGCTGCAGCTCTGGTGATGGCCCTGCAGCCCTGGAGCCGCCACAACAGCCAGCTTCCCGGTGCCTGTTCACCTCTGCAGGGAGCCCCTCTACCGCATGATGTCCCGGGTGGTGCACGAAAACTCCCACTGACGGTCACATCTGCTGTTTCCAACCACATGCAATCACGTAAAAACGGTTTTAAAAAACTGCAGAGCCATCTTGAAGATGCAGTTGCAACTGGCAGACGAAGTCCCGCTGCCAGGCCAAAGGGCGCACGTTTTACAATACTGACAGCCCATCCTCCACCGGCAGATGGCGACCTACATGCCTACCTTCCTCCCTCCACCACGCTGTCACAGTTACGCAACAAACACTGAAGAATTTTATGCGAAGGGAAAGCAAGACCCTGCCTTGGTAAAGCCTGGACTTGAGTCTCCCGAGAAGAGGACCTGGAGGAAGGGGAAGAGGGAGCAGTGGGGTGTGCCAGGCCCGAGGGGCGGTCCCGGGCACCGCGGCACCGGGGCTCACGGCGCGTCCGTGGCTGGGCTCTCCATCCACCTGTGGATTTCTGCCCGACTGCGTGGTAAAATACATCTCGGTTTAGTTTTATAGTTCATTTATTTTTCTCATTATGAGAGCATCTTTTTTTATTTATGCCAAGTAAATTGCTATGATCTGCCAGATTCAACAAGTTTAAACATTTTTATAACAAATGATCAAACAATGAAATAGAAAGGAAAAGGGGGATATTTAGTAAACTTATTTTAGTCGATACTTATGATGTTCCCTTCATTATAAACAAGTAGGTACAAGGAAATAAAGCTTAGAAAACTAACAGATGGGTATGATAGCACATGGCTATAATTCCAGCACTCAGGAGGCTGAGGCAGGAGGCTGCAGGTTCACGGCTACCCTGAACTTCCTGGTGAGACCCTGTCTCAAAAACCCAAAATTAAAATCCAGAATTAAAGTGGATCACCACTGCCAGGCCTGTTATTGCACAGCTGCTGTCCTCCATTCTGGGAAGCTAGCAAGACCCTATCTCAAAAACTAAACTAATTAGGGCCGGGGATTTAGCTCAGTGGAGCCATGCCTGGCTCACAAGTACAAGATCCTGAGTTCGATCCCTGGTACCAAGAAAAAAAAACCTAAACTAATTAAAAGAGCTGGAGATGTAGCTCAGTACAGAGGCCCCGAGTTCACTCCCCAGTACCAAAGACAAAAACATACTATGGGGCCTTCAGCAAGTTACTAGAGCTACTGCAAGGACTGAATGAACAGCAATCGTTAAATGCAAATAATTACTCTATGACAACTCATGGTTTCACTGTGTTAAAAGTACCATAAACGGCCCCAAAGCCCAGACTGACTGGGATACAGAGAATGCAACAAACTTCAGCTGGTCTCTCGGTGATTTCCTGTGCCCTCCAGGGGCTAAACAACGTGGACAAAGTAAGTGCCAGGTTTACAAACTCGTCTTTCCTGTCACTGATCACAGAAGCACACATGGAGGCCAGGCAGCCAAGTCACAGCGGGCACAACACTGCCACAGCGACCACCCTGCCCCCGCGAGTGCCCACCGAGGGCTCTGCAATCAGGGCCGACTCTTGTTCCGGAAAGCTGTGGGAAAGATCTGCAGGTGTGAGTGGAAGACGAGGACTGTCTCAGTCACTGCCACAGATGGTAACTCAGCTCCTGTGGAGGCAGTGCCAGGGTTTCCCAAGGGTCTTCAAAGGCCCGTGAAGGAAGGCCGCTCCCCTCAGGGACCCGAGACCCTGGGAGGCAGTATGGCCCGAGGCCCGTCTCTGCCACCTCCCTCAGTGAGCAGCTTCCTCCCCTCGTCCTCAGGCCAGGCAGGAGGTTTGGAGGCTCCATGCGGCTGCCCCCCACCCTGTGGCTTGCAGGCCTGTGGATTGGAATGCTAAATTCGCCTGCAAGGGGGCCCCACACTTCCCCACCGCGCCTGGGCACAGCCAGTGCCCTTGGCCTGCGCTCCCCCTCCCGGCGCTCCCTGCCGGCCCTGCGAGGTGGCCGCTCCCTCTCTCCAGGCCCCTGTGCTCCAGCAATGGTCGGCTGCTTTTCTTCAGGAAGCCTTCTCGGTCACCGCTACCATACCATTTCCGGAACACTTACCCCTTCTCATTTCATGCTGCTGTCTATTTCCTCCGTGATTTCTTAGCATGTGAGGCATCTTCCTGCAGCTACACTGAACTCTCAAGCGAGGGCGGCTGTTCAAGCCTAGCAGAACCTGTCATCGACTTGGCTGCGACGTACACCCCAGGGCCGTGAGCAGGAGAGACCCAAGCCCCGCCGCACCGGCAGGGCGGGAAGCCAGGCAGGGCGGGAAGCCACGTGGGCCAGGCCCGCGGAGCCTTCCTGCTGCGCGCTGACCCTCAAGACACCAAATCTCAGGCTCTGGTCTCCCAACTGTAAAGAACCCTATCAACAGCTTCTTTAAAAACGTGGCTTCGACTTTAATGAGACAGTGTGCATCACTGCAGGCAGCACCTAAAATTAAAAAACAAGAAGCACTAGCTCTCTTCAACCTTTTCCTCCTACTCGGTCTCTGAACGGGCCAAACTGCAGCCTCACTCCCTGCAGACGTTCCCATCCTGAGTGCACCCCTCGGCCGTGCCACCCTCCTTTCAACGCAGGCTGCAGAGCCCAGGACAAACCTACTGTCCTTGCTCTGAACAGTGCCCTCTACTGGGCACTGCCTGGGCACCCTTGGCGTTGCCGGTTAGCTACCACCTCCTCCAGTTCTGGGAGCCTGACGCGTCCTCTCCTCCATGCCCCTGGAGCACTTCCGCTCGCGCCCCTGAGCAGCGGCCCTCGGCCTGTCCCAACTGTTTATTCCGGCTCTTCCCCATTAGCTTCCGAAGTATACTGTGTATACACCACATAACGGGGCACTGGCACTCAGATACTTTCTTAGGGAACGAGCTGAGGAACGCTGCTGAGTCAGACAACGTATTAAAATGTCGGAAGCCACAGACACCAGTTGGAACCCACTGGGAACACGAAGCCAGGCCAAGAACTTCCTCGGCAATGTCCTGGGCGTCCACCAGGTGGCAGCGTCTCCACGCGAAAGAGCACAGGGCTGCTCCACCTTGCTCTGAAAGCAGGAAGCTAAAACTAGTGGGGGAGTTGACGTGGACAAAGGGGTTCAAAACATAAAAGCTAGTAATAAGCTGCAGAAGAAATCACCAAAAGCTATTATTTGCGAGGAGAAAGAAACTCGTTTAAGACTTACTTCAATTCAGCTCTCAGTCCAGAATGAATGGGCCAGAAGGTTTGCTGAGCCACCGTGAAAGCCAGGCGGGCTGGCCAGGAGGGCGAGGGCTTGTGCCAGGAGAGGGCAGGGCAGGAGGGGCTGCGGGCAAAGCACCCGGACACGGAGAGAGCAGGCTCTCGCGATCCACCCAGCACACACTGCACAGCCAGGGACCGGCCTGCTGGGGTCGGCGAGAGCAGCCGGGGCCGCCCGCCACCTCGGGCTCTGAGCTTAAAAGTCAGACAGGGAGCCAGCGAAAGGGTCCGACATGTGGACCATGTGGAGACGGCCAGCGGGGTCCCAGGGCCAGCAAGCAGCCACCGAGGTCAGAAGCCGGCCCTGTCCCTGCCCGAGCCCACCACCGCAGCAACGGCACCCAGCCACGGCAACAGCAGGGTCTCTCCGGCCCCTCTGTCCTCACATCAAAGCCCTTGCCAAGGGCCAGGGCCTCGCTTCTGCTCGCCTCGGGTGACAGACTCGTGCGCCCCCTAAGAGCAAGGCCAAAGCCACAGTGAGCAGGGCCTAGCCCCGTCGGATCCGCGCCTCAGCCCCCAGGCTCCCAGAGCGCCACGCTCCCACCGCTGGGCGCACGGAGGCCTCCTGTGAACGAAGTGGCCGCGGCCTGAAACAGGCATCTTGACAGCGGCCGCCTCCGATGCGCAGCGATGGCACTCCCCGGCGCGCGGTCTCACTTCTGCCTCACTCTCCGCAGGGTGTAATGACCATGGGTATCTGCTCTGCTCTTCTGATGGGGCTCTGAGATGTAAAAGCTCAGAGCCATAATCTGTATTGCTTACTTCTGTGCAGCTAATGGCCCAAAGTAAGCTCAATCAATAAATTAAAGCAACATAGCATAGTAAGTGATCCTGCCAATGACACCGGGACAAAAATGTAAGCACATATACCATTTTTGCAATTTTGCCATTTTTTTGTTTAAAACCCTGGCAGACAAAAATGCACATTATGAAAACAATCTGATGACATCACGTGTGCAGTTATGGGTGTGCTGCTCCAGGACAGTCTGCCTGCTACTGCGCCTGATCCCCACGCGGGCCCCAAGGGCAAGTGCATGACTGCTTCCATCTTATAGGCGAGAAAATGGGGTGCCCAGGGAGATGACAGCACCGTGTTGACCTAGAAGTCACCAGCACCCAAACCTAAAAGGAAAATGACTGCCTGTCCCTCGGTGATAGCGCATGTCTGAAGGCGGTGCTATTCTCACTGTCCTCCGCTCTTCAAACAAAGCTCAGCGGAGGACAAGCACAAACAAAACGCTCCCCACAAGGTCTCCCAGAGAGCGCGCTGTGCTCGCTACGTTTCCCACACTTCTGCACACCACAAACATGGGTAAGAGCAGAGCGTGTCTGCACAAGGGTCACAAGAAAATAACTCGACCACGCTTCATCACAAGATTGGCCCACCACCAGGGATCTGATTGTGTCGATCTGCAACTAGGCTCCGTGAATTCTGGCCTTTTGAAATCAGGCTTTGCTGATGATCCACAGGCTTTTCACTGCTCACCAGGGCTGTGACCTAACTCGACCTAGCAAGAGGTAGGCGATCGCTACAGTCAAGTCTGGCTCCACGGTCAAGGGCACCCCACTAGGTGATGTGGGTGAGCCTTCTGTCCCCAGCTCTGCTCACAGGCGCTGTCTCCACTGCGTCTCTAGAGAGAACTGGGTTGACAGACAGCCGTCCACCTTCAGTTCGAGTAGTACTGAACAGCAGTGCACAGCACCACCTCGGAGTCGCAAGAATGCGGGCAGAGAGGCCCGCAGCTGTGGCGGCCACCATCAGCCCTTAGGCGGCCTTGCGCAAGGAGGGGCTGTGCACTTACCACGGGCGCAAACACCACTTTCTACGGTGCTGTGGCACGAATAAGGCCACACAATGCCAGTGCCTGGGGTCAGGGCCGAGGCGGCACAAGCACAACATCTGGGCTCAAACGCAGCTCCCACTTCAGTCAGTGGGGCCGGGGCAGCCTCAGTTTCTCCCCATGTAAAACTGGGGTGAGAGTTACCAGCTACCTCGGGAGACATCTGAAGAGGAAGTTTGCAGATGAAAGTAGACACAGCACTTTTCAGAACACGCTGGGTACAGCAGTGCTCGGTAAATGTTTGCCCCAGCACACTGCCATCAACACTGGGAACCCGCATTCCAAGAGGAGGACAAATGACAGCAGTCAGTGCTGACTGCCTCTAGACTGTCAGTAAATGTCAGGAATGCTCACCCCAGACTTCCACACACCATGCTTGTACAGCTGTTACTGAGGCTTTTAATGCTCCTAGCTGGTTGCAGTGGAACATGCCTATAACCCCAGTTACTTGAGAGGCTGAGGCAGGAGGATTTCAAGTTCAAGCCAAGGATGAGCAAGAAATTTAGCAAGACCCTGTTTCTCTATAAGATACCTGACTGGACATGGCATCTGGGTTGGTTCTAAATGACCCTCTTGCACCTGGGAGAGGGACGGAAAGATGAAGCACAATCGCTTGCATGAGTTGAACTGTTAGGTGCTGAGTATCGGGGCCCACCGTCCACAGGTCACGAGTCTCATGACTTCCCGTAATGAACTGAGCAGCCGCTTAGGAGGGGAAACTCGCTGGTGGTTGTCTGGATAACTGAGACCGTTCTTTAAACAACACACACATATGTACACACAAGTGTGGCCTGTGACCCACGCAGGCCTGTCGCACAGAGCTGCACTGCACACATCTCTGCCCACGCTGCTTCTACCACAAACACGTCCCTGACACCCGGCTCAGAAGGCACAGTGCTCCCAGGTGCCTTGTCTGCCTTCCCTGTCCCTCCCAACCCCAGGTACAAACCTATGCTCCCAGGTGTCACGGTCTGCTAGTTTGTTGTCATTCTCCTTTTTCCTATCTCTACGTCCCTCTCAGGGGCAGAAGACGTATTTATCTATTCAATAAATATTCTCTGTCATAGGCCTGGAAGGGATCATCATGGAGTGGGTGTTTCGAAAAACAGGAAGCAAAGTCCACAGAACACAGTCGGTCACCGCCAACATGATCCAAACAAATAGCATGGCCCGTAGCTCACAGGGCGAATGTCTGTAATATGCCATTCACCTGCTATGTGTTTACCACACTCTTAAACACTCAGCAGTCATTTTTTATGAAATATGTTACACATCTTGAAGGGATATCAGTACGATTTTTAAAAAGAAACTATGCCAAAGAGATGTGGCAGCTCTTTTCCTGTCTCTGAGAGCAGTACAGACTAAAACCTGCCACGTGCATGTGCTACCTTCACTCCTCACCCAGTGTGGCCATGGGAATACTTGTTTAGTGCTCAGACTTCACAATGATGAAAATGGCCAGGACTCCTAGTATGCAATGGAATCCCTAACCCACACTTACAGATAAAGGCAATCTGAACTCATCAGGAAAGGACTGTGAACTCTTATTTTACAACAGGACACAGCTAAATGTTTCACATTTCTAAAAAGTAAGTTAACACAAAAGCAAGGTAATGCTGACTTAGCCAGCTGTTACTAATGCTTCTTTTATACTTTAAGGAAATTCAGTCACTGCATTATACATTGTACAAACAGAAAAGAAATACCTACTAGTATAAAACTTCATTTGCTTCGTGTCTTTCATATCTCACAGTTTCACACATTAACCTGCAAAAAGGAGAAAGAGATGAGTCCAACATGTTACTAAAAACACCCCAAGACTTTAAAAGTTAAATAAGTTATGTAGTCTTGAAAGTTAAGATTATTTAAATGGCTCATTATAATCATTTATTAGCCTCAAGATATATATTATCCATACTTAGTGTTAACAAAATTAAATAAAACAATATGCTAGGAAACAAAACATCTAAAAGATGTCAGCTTTGCCATGCTTATTTAGTGGTATTTTATACTCTGGGGATGGCACGTGGCCAAATTAATGTTCCCTGAGGTAAAAAGAGAATGAGAGGGAACCCTAAAGCTGGAAAGAAAAGCCTATTAATTTAAAAAGCAATAACGTCACTCTCAGCTCAACGTTAATGCTACTACCAATTGGAATCTCCGACAAAAGCACTTTTACTACCTCAGTATTTTCAGGACCAACGACTAAATGCAAGCCTTAGGACTTGTTATTGCAGCTGACTCATCCCAAAGGAAAATACTGTGAAATTATGAAACCATGAGTAATATTCAGAATTATATCAAGAACAGCACCATCAAGAAGCATCCTATTGCACCAGTCACAATTATATGTTCAAAAAGTGCAAATCAAGAATCACCGCTGCCTCTCACGAAGGCCAGTACACACAGAGCGGGCTGAAGTGACTTCCATCGGCTCTTCCACCTCGCACGCGCTGCGGGGCGCTCCTCCAGCCGGTGTCACTCTGGGGTCGGTCCGCATCCGTCTTTCCTGTGTGCCAAACCCACTTTCTTCTTCTCTGCTCTTCCAATTCCCCTCCTAGCTGCAGGCGCCAGGCTGACAGGACCACAGCCCCCGAGGGGCCCGGTCAGCTTTCCCTGCAGTTCCCGCACACTGTGAACAGACAGAGCTACAGAAGCGGTACGTGGAACTCTACGATCCAGACCCCGGGCCCTCAGGGCCAGCGAGGCGCCTGACCCCGACATCAGGAAGATGAATCATGGACATCCCAGCCTGGACGAAGTCACTTGTGTCCCTCATCTGACCAAACCGTGGAGGCCTCGTCTTGTGTGCTCAGGACCACATCTCTCTCAGCAAGCCCTGGAGAAACAGCTCGCTGGGCGAGCCTGGGCCCGTCTGCCTCTCCTCTGTCCTCGCGGTGCACCAGGGCCACCCTCAAGCATGGAGACAGGGCTGCTCCTGAATACCTCACCTCTTCCGGGGTCCGCATCCTCATCCCTCTCCCAAACACCCCGCCAAACGCCCCTAACTCTAGGAGGCAGAAGCCAATTCTCAACAGGAAAGGGGGACAGCACAGCGACCAGTCTGAGAGCCGCCGCCCGCTTGCTCTCTTCGCCTGTGCCTTCCGGGCCCCTTCCCCTGCAAGCTGGCCTCCCTCTCTGCCCAGTCCCGTCACTAACAAAGACGCACGCAGCACCCTACGGGGTGAGGGGATGCTCCCTCCAGACCCAGTCTCCTCCGGTCAGTATGCACGCTTTGTTCTCCTCCTCACAGAAAAATCTCCTTTTAGAGCTGTGTATACTCCCCACCTCCACTTCCTCAGGAGCCCGAAGGAAGGCTCATTATCTAAGTCCCACCTGTGCCACCTGCCTTTTCCTCCCAGGAAGCTGTCCGGGCTTCCCGGCCCCTCTTAGCTCCCAGTCACGCCAATTCTCCCGCCCTGTCCTCCAGGGACCCTTCGTCTTCTCTCCAGGGCCGCCCGCCTCCTCAGACTCAATTCAGAGACTGGTGACTTCCAAAGCAACGCTCCAGACCTAACTCTGATCCAGATGTGGCCAATTAAACGAGCCACCTCACATTTCCAATGTCCAAAATGGAACGTGAATTTCTCACCTGACACTGCTTTCCCAAAATCGGTACCCAGGGGTCCAGGCTAACCTGGAGTCATCATTCTATCTGTCTCCTGTTTTCTTCACGTCCATCTTTCTGCCAGCACCTGTTTCCAAGACTCGTCCTCCAGAACTGACCAAACCACCACTGGTGTGGCTCACACCTAGGCGCTCCCCCCAAGCCTCAGGCACCCATGGTGTGGCTATGGGGGCACTGGACAGTGGGTATGTGACACTGGGCCGTGTGACCTGGACCAGTCCACTGATGGGTGTGTAGCGGGATGTGACACTGGCGGGAAGAGGCAGGTGCTGTGTGTGGCCTGGAAGGGTATAGGTAACCCTGGCCTTGACGGCTGTACCGTGAGCTGCTTGTCCTCTGCCAGGCCACCAGGCCTTAGTCAGCCAACTGTGCACTAAAACCTCTCTACAAACCGTGAGCCAAATTAAACCTCTATTCCCTCAACTTGTGAGCATTGGGTATTTTGTCCCAGCAATGAGAAAACATCTAAGACAACCTGCTCTGCTAAAACCTCATGCGAGCCACGCTTACGTGGTCACTGTCTCTTACAGGGCCACAGGTACGGATGGATGCATCCACTTCCGAGGGCGCCTTCCAGAGCGATCTTTCCAAACCTGGGAGACCACACCTCACACCTCTGCCTATACCCACCACGACCTGGAAGAGAGAATCCAAACTCCTCTAGGCCTGAAGACAGGGCCTGCCCGACTTGCTACACTGGCTATGCTATGCTCACGCCCGCACCACACCTTCCCTCTTCTCAAAGGGCCCCACAAATCTCCGCATGGCTGCTCCATCTCAAACGTCACCAACGTGGACTCCCAGGTCAGAGCAGCCCAGAACCCACTCTTAACGACCCAGCCCACTAATGTCTGATCACTTCTGTCCCTCCAGCGCGTAGGTGCAGGAATGGCATGGTCTGACCCAAGTCAGTGACGTCCCTAGGCTCCGTTGGCATCTAGCACTCGGTAAGCATGCACTCAATTAATGCTTACAGGAGAAATAAATGTAACCAATGCTACCAAAACGGCGTGGCAAACTGTCTCCTCTGACAATGTCCTAAATAAAAGAGGACCAAAAAGATTCTGTCTTTAAACATTTTTAGCAGCAAATGTTTTAGCAAAAGGATATGAATCTCCCCTGAATTTCTAAAATAATCTAAAGGAGCCTATAAATTAAAGACACTCATCTGTAAGGATGAACAAACTCTGTATTTTAAGCAGGCTCTTGTACCAACGCAAAATAGGGCCTATCGAGTACAAGTACGTAGCTCAGTGGCAGAGAGCTCGCCTAGAATATAAAAGGCCCTGAGTTCAATTCCCTGCAAAAAACAACAACACACACTAAATAGCAAGCAGCTATTCTGCTCTAACCGCCGCTGGCCTCTGCTTCTCATTGCAGCCCTTTTCCTGTTTGCTCCCAGTGTCTGTGGACTAAGGGCACGAACACTTAAAGAGTGGTTCAAATGGTGTTGAAAAGCACCTGGTTCTTAAAAGACAGCCTCCAGGTTGCAGAGCCGTGTGTGCTCCTCCCCAGCACCGCGACCCCGGTGAGAAGAGGAGCTTGGCCAGGCACTGCCCGGCACCCAAGCCAGGGCCGGGCGCCCACAGGGCCTCTGTGGGGCGGGGACACGGAGGGTCCACTGCCCGACACCCGACACCCGATACCCACAGCCCGGTCTAACATCTCGATTAAGAGCATTTTATTTTCTGAAACTGGAAAACTACTACATGACAGTCTTAACTGACGGTTCTCTACTAATTCTGGGAAACGTTTACTCATAAAATTCAAACAAGAGAATTTATCTAAAGGGGATATATCTATTTTTCCCAGAAATGAGAGTACACATTGTAAAGCAGCTTATTCAAGTCACTAGATTGATGTGTACCTCGATTTTTGTCATAATTCATTTGATATCCTCATCTTGTTCTTAGAAAACCAACTAAGTATAAGCTGGACACTGTCCATAAATATGACTTTTCAACACCTGCTGAATGAGATAAACATTGTAAAGACCCCTCCCTATTAATCCATGCCAATAAACCAATGTGTCAAACTCAGAAACAGGCTAAGATTTAAATAGATTATACCACGCCCTTGGATTAATTGGTTATTTCTAAACAAAAATTACCTTTGAGATGGCAAAAAAGTTCTTAATTCTGAAGGTGGATGACGGTGTATGGAACTTCACTGTATTTCCTTTTTCTACTTTTGTAATTTAGAAATTTGGAAAAAGTATTTTAAAAGTATTAAAAGACCCTTCCTTTATGGCATAGAATTCCTATCATCTAAATCGTACAGCCACACATATTAAACATACAACCATGGGCCAGGGATTTAGCTCAGTGGTTCCAGCACCTGCCTTGCAAGGGCAAGGTCTGGAGTTCGATCCCCAGTACCAAAAAGAAAAAAAGAAAACCCATACAACCAGTACATCTCAATTATCCGTGTGTGTGGTTTCCTGCACATGCTCAATGGGATCTGACCTCTGTGTTTGCGTTTGCATGGGGGGGGGGCGGTACCGGGGATGGAACTCAGGTCCTTGTGCTTGATTTCGAGGCAGCAGAACCAGACACTGAGCTAAATCCCCTGGCCCGCGCATTTGCATTTTAACTAATTACTTTCCATTTGAAGGCTAACTGCATTTAATTAAATAAACAATTATACAAAATCTTAGAAAACTTGTCAGCATAAAATATCAAATGAAGAACTGACTCTTGTTTTAATTTGAGCCATCTTCTAAACTCCCAATGGTTTTGCCCCTTCTAATAAAACTTGACTGAATTTTTAAACATTTAATCTGCAATCTACTTTAATTTAAATGATTTTCATTAAAAATTTAACTTTAGAAACACTCAATCCTCCTGACACGTTTTTCAATTAACAACAAGATATGAAACTGATGTGCTCAAAAATTAATTAGTGTTTAAAGAGTAAAGGAGAAGTACACAGTATAGGAGAAACATTCCTCTCACAATTAGAAGTGCTGGCACAACTGGCCACAGCTGGAGGAAACAAGGCCTTCCCATTCTGCCCAGCTGGTGCTAATCTGTAACCCACCTTCCAGAGTCCTTTATTTTGTATTACACACAAGTAAGGCAAAATCACTTCTATTCCTTATTAGCACAGATAAGTGATGAAAATTTTACAGGAATGGCCCCCACTGAAGCGAGGTCAGGACAAACTGTTTCCCGGAGAGAGGCGGGGACTACTCAGGGCAGTGGTAAAGTCTCCCCACTACAACAGCCAACCGAGTCACTGCCTGGTAGGGACAATGCTTCTGGTTTCTTCCAGTGGGTCTCAGCACCAAGCAGTGTGTCTTTATTTGCCAGGAAGATAAGTGATACCCTTTGGGTGTGCTCACTGAAACAGAATTTATGACTTTCAGTCAAGGGGGAAAAGACCCTGAAGAAAGGTCAAAGATATTACTATAACAGAAATGTGAAAAGAAACACGAAAACAACTGAATTCAACTTTTTACAACTTATAAAGAGTTAGAAGCAGCAGTTTCGTGGGTAAGTTTTCTTTAAGCTATGCACTGACACATGAATGCATGAAGCTCAGCATTCTGCTGCTCCATTAAGATGACGTACCTGAGCTGATGCTCTCTCAAGCTGGACAAAGCTTCCATGCCATGTAAATGGGAGTACACTATCTCCAGGTCCTGTGCCAAAGAAAAGAACAGAAATTACTAGATCTGTGAGGGGAAAACGATTTCTAGAGTAAATTACAAGTTATACTATGAGTAGCTTTTTTAAAACACATTTTCTCAGACATTAAAAGTAAATATTGCAAGACAAGCTGACATCTACAGAGTACAACTGCCTTGGGATAAGCACAAAACTTTTTGAAATAACACATGGACAAACTTATGAAAGTAAATTCTTCATAAGTTATTCTTTCTGATCTATTTTCTGCCACTTATATCAAAATAGCAAATGTGTTTTAATTTCAAAACATAGATATTTGCCAATACCATGATTAATCTAATTATTTTCTTAATGTAAAATTAATGCATGTTATTTCATGACTATACCTAAAAATTCTTGAGTATAAATTCAATTTTTTTGTCTTACCAAAATGAAATTTCATACATTAAGAAGAGTTAAGTTTAAATATTTTCTCTTAAAAAAAGGAAGCAAATGTCTTGTTCTTCTAGATCATACCGAAATTCATAGAAAAAAGATTCAAAGTTATTCATGAAAGTTGATATTGCTAAAACTGCAAAGTCCTGTGTATATGATAAGCCAACAAGAAATCAGTAAAGACTCCAATACCTACGATTACAGCTTGTGATAACAAGATTTAAAAGGATATTACACCTCCCCAAATCTTAGTCAGAATCTAAAAGTATTTTTTAAATTTGTAAAATAAATCTTCCCCTTTTATTAGTAACAGCTTGAAGCAATAATTTACATTCCATAGAATTTATCCTTTTAAAGTAAACAAACCATTAGTCTCTTTAGTACAATCACCACTAATTTTACAGCACTTTCATCACCCCAAAACACACACTCATACTCCACTTATCCAAGACTTCTTTCATTTTCTTAAACAATGTTCTGTACTTTTCCGCACACAAGTCACACTTCCTGGGTTCAATTTAATTCTTTTATATAGGAAAAAGATATTTCAATATTAAAGGTATGGATGATAATAATTCATGGAACTAGATAAGGAATTAACATTTTTTAAAGAAGATACTGATTTGCAGTCTAAACTTTTTATTATAGTTTTAGAACAATATTATGATATGCTAAGGAAAAGGCCTGATGCACAATTTTAAATCTCTCCTACATAAAATTTACCAGCATTAGAAATTAAAAATGTCACTGCGAGCGTGATTGTTAAAAAACCCCAATGGCCTTTCGTTTCATACATCTGCAACCTCTGTTATTTCCAGTAACTCTCTGAAAGGTGAAGGACTGAAAGGTAAAAACAGGTGCTACTAATTCAGTACAAATATGGAGGCTGGAACAAATCCTGCCCCGCTGCCCAGTGAGCAAAGCGCACACCAACTAGCAAGCCTCTCCTTGGGAGCAAGCAGGCTCCCAGCACAGTGTGCTTTCTGCATTTAGGCAAAGCCAACGAAAAGGCCCTAATGAATGAGAAGTCTTTTTAATACTTAAAAATATTTCTGGAAAATCCAAAAGTTTCTGTTTTAGTCTAAACATCATGAATCTGTTATTTCCAGTCATTAAAGAGTACAGGAAGAGCTTATATTCTGATTCTAATACTAAAATCTCAATACTCAATTATCTGTGAACCTGTTAAAATCTGCCCAAGGCCTACACTGTTTTTATCAAGATAAACAGATAGGACTATTTACATTCATCAAGCAAATAAATTTACACTAACCAAAAAGTATATTTGGAAAAGCATTAGAGAGAAATAGTATTTTTAAAAGCTATTTCTTGAAAACAGGAAGAAATCTAAAGCATGATTATTAGCAATAATTTGGAACTTTAAAAAAATCAAAGAAATAACTACTTTAAAGTCAAATGATAGGCCTTGAAATAGGAAATTGTCTCCTCCAACAAGCCAAGTAAAAAGACTGTTTCCTCGGTCAAATGGCAATGTATTAACCTGCTGGTTTTTAACTCTGCAGAGTGTCCCAGTTACGTAAGCGCCCTAGTCCAGAACAAGCCGTGGCATAGGCACTGTGTGTGGGTGTTGGTACCACGTCTGCAGACTTGGCAGTTTGGGTACTAAGTGTAACGCGTCTGGATAGTCTACCTATGAATGATGACTACCAGCGTTTGCTACCACAGGTGTACCGGAATACACCTGCAATCCCAGCGCTCTGGGAGGCTGAGGCAAGAGGGCTCCAAGTTTAAGCCCAGACTGGGCAACCTTGTCTCAAAAAATAAAAAACTGGGATGTAGCTCACTATGAAAGTTCATACCCAGTACCCTGTGCACACATACACACATGCACACACACAGAAAAGACCATATTATCACTGTAGCTTGTGAAATAACAATGTTGGTCAGTTAATAAAATGCAAAGAACAATGCAATACAATTCACTGTAAGTGAAGGCATCAGGAGCTGTTTCCAAGCTTGCACCATAAGCTACGGGAGCAAGCAGGGAAAGGAAGGCTGTTTGAAAAGCAATGTTTACTTCTGCCTGCACAGTAAAGCTGCATAAGTAAAACATTCACACCGCACATGTTCACAATTATTTGGGGGGAGCACTTTTAAATATATGCCACTCAAAGCAAGACACGCCCAGAGAGTCCTGGGTGACAGCTTAATGAGACTGCGAACTGCCTAAATGAACTCAACCATGAGGTTTCTCCTGCTACTTGGAGAAGGCCGCTGCCCGAGAAGAGAAGCGTACAAACCAGGAGACTACCTGAGGTACTATTCTACTAAATGGAACGCGCGGCTATCTGGGCTTCAACTAGCTGCCGTCACAGATATTCCACCTAAACCTGATTTCTTTACGGAAGGTTTCTTTACAGAAGTTTCTTTACCACAAGTAAAGACCGAGTGCAAGGTGGCAGGGAGGGGACCAACAAGACCTCCCTCAGCCTTGGGAACGTGAGCAGCACAGACTCGGTGTGCAGGAAAGGGGCTACCGAAGGGTCTCTGTCCTCCGATCTCAAGGGATGACAGGACCTGACTACAGATGAGCAGAGCAGCACAGGAAAACTAACCGGAGGAGGAATGCTCAAGCTTTTCTTCAATGAAGAGCCCAGCAGCCAACATTAGTTCACCAGTGACTAGGGACTGCCAGTGAGGAGGTCGGCACTGAGGCACAAGAGGAGGAAGACAGCTGGGGAGAATTCTGAAGAAAGCAACTCCTGCCCTCTGACTCTCGCCACTGTCCGGTCTATGCTGTCCCGGGGTACTAACCCAGTCTCAAACTCCACGACAAGAAGCTACAGGCAGACGTGGGCAAGAGTGGTGAGGGCTGGAGCCTTCTGTGGGAGCTGCCTGTCGGCGCCCACCCCACGGCAGACTTCTGGGTAGTCGGAGACTCCGGCAGGACAGTGGCCTCGGCAGTGCACAGACAATCCGAGCCTGACAGCCCCGCCATGCACCTTACCCTGCCTGCCCAAGGGTCCTCCCCACTGCATCTCCTCCTCTCCTCTCTCAGGACACACAAGCTGCTGGCTGGCGTGGGCTGCCTGCACCAGCAAGGACAGAGAGGAAGCAAGCAGTGAGGTGCCAGTGAGCTGCACTCCGTGCACCAGCCTGGGGCCTTCGAGGGCACTGGGGCCAGGGCTGCGCACCCAGAGCAGACCAGAGCAAGGGCTTCCCTCAGCCGCACAACAGACACAGGCCTGGGGTTAATCTCTGGGTTCTGATGCCTGTCCTCCACAGAGAAGACATCTGTGCATAGAAAGGAGTTACAATCCAACAAATCTGACTACAGAAAACAAAACCTAGAGTTAAATCCCCTATGGTGTTTCAATTTCTGCTTTTTGTCACAAAACTCTGACATGCAAACTGAGAAATTTCTAACTTCCCCAACTGTACTTCCCATGACAAATAAAATTCACACAATTACTACTATTTTAAGGGACTTTTAAACATGTAAGCTATTTTCCCCAAAAAGCATCTCTAGATTTGAGCATAAATAGGAACATGTTGCTCTACCCAGGAAGCAGCCCTTTTAAAACAATAAGCCTTTCCTTCTGCCCTCAGAAGGACATCCTTTATTCAAAAATAGAGGGTTTTTCAAAGCAGAGTAAAGTTATAAAGCTGCTATAGTCCTAGAAAGGTTGAAAAGCCCAGTAAAATGAAAATGAGTCACTCTGTCCACTCGCTTTTCTGCACTAAATGTAAAGCAGGTTCAAAACCCCGAACCACTCAGAGTCCAAGGGCTCCGGCACAGCCCTAAAGGAAAGAAGCCCGGGCACAAACTCCACAGCCAGGGCGCTTTCCTGTCTTTCCTTTCCCCTCTGAGGCCCAGTCAGAACATCCCAGGGCTCCTAGCAAACGTAATTCACTCAAAACGAGCTTTTCCCCTCATCAGCTTTCCAGCATCAAGACCTCACTACCACACAGTCCACTTTAATACGATCTCTGGAGCGCAGACGAGGAAAGGATTCTCCGCCTCCTGGCCCGCTCCTCAGGGTGCTGGAGTGTCCTTCCCAGCTCCTACGGCCTCTTGGATGCGATAAGGATTAACGGAGGGGGTTCTTGTGTGCTGCATCATGGGAGAAACAGCTTCCTTTAAAACGCGCGACATGTAAGAAACTATACGTTTAGACTACATTTGAAGGTAACTTGATTCCTTCAGGTTTGGGAGATGGAGGCAGACACTGGGCAACAGTGCTCCGCATCTGCGGATCTGGACACAGGCAGGGTCAGAGGCGCACCTTGCTCACCGGCAGCGGTCAGTCTGGACTGGACTGAGGCTGAAGCATTCTCCCTGGGGACCCGCAGGACAAACGTGTGATTCTTCCTTCTGGGAAAGACCACGAGCAATGAATGTGAAAGCTAAGTCTCACACACTGCTGAGGGCCTTTACAGAGCAAGGTTATCCAAGGCTGTCTCATGGGGGAGGGACAGAGGACGGGGATGTGCGTGTGTCACCATGTACGGCCATGACGGCTATGCCTTGTCCATTTAGGAGACCTCAAGTGTTTCTACACTAAAAAGTGTAAGAGAACTGTCCTCAGAAGAAGGACGTACTGGAAAGAACGTGGGCTTTGTCGTCGGATGGCACAGGTCAAACCCTGTCCCCACCACGCACTCCCTATTGCCTGCCTGTGGCCCCGGATGTGGCCGAGACCATATTGAAACACGGAGTATGTGTTGCTCGGTTGTGTGGCCGTAATTACACAAAGTGTCATCCAGCACTCGCACACAGAAATCTTTGGAAAATAGCACTTTTACATCTATAAGATATTTCCCTCCTAATGCTAGGGACAGAACCAGCCCTAAATTCAGGTTTTTACATCAAGGTTAAAGAAAAATGACAGTTTACCACATCTGTTATTAATAAACTTCCCAAATAACACTGATTTGAAATCTCATGAACTTAAGAATGAGGAAGAAAGGAACAAAGATATTTTTCAATTTCAAAACAGCCACTTAGTTTTTCCTCCACAAAAATTTGGCTAGAACATATTAAAGACTGGCAAAGCTAGAAAACAACCTACAAGGATTTTCTTCTCTGATAGGTACAAGGTCACCTGCGCTGGCTCAAACCTTCCCCGGGCCCCTCAAAGGCTGGGGTGTAGCTCAGCGACACAGTGCCTGGAGCCACAAGTTCTCTACATTTTAAAAATTCCTTAAAATACTTCCATTTTGATCTTTTCAACACCTAAGATTATACGAAATTTCCCACAAGTTTTAAGTCGCATTGGAGCTGCTGAAACTCTTTGAAAGCCTAATTCACTTCATCATCATCCTTGGATACTTTCTATCTGGGGATGATATTCCAAAACAAATTATTCATAATCTAAAATATATCCATGCGACAATTTTTAGCAGCGTCACGCTAAAGGTACCATCTGAAGAAAATCTGTGCACTGAGGTAATTCCCTAACAACGGATCTCTAACAGGCCGCGGGGTAACCCTCCTGAAACCCTTTGCTTCCCTTGTGCGGTGTTTTGAACCGCGCACCCCGCAGAACCCTGCCCTGCGCGGTCCTGTGCAGCAGTGTTTCCAGCAGCTCACACGGCACCTGCGGCGGGCGGGCAGAGCCTCCTAGGAGAGCCCTGTCCGTCTGAGGACAGAGGATGCTGCTACCCGGTGCAGGCCCTGGAAGCCTCTGCCTGCCCTGCGATCAGCTCTGGGCCGCTCTCCCTAGGGGAGCCTCACCACTCTCCCAGGTGGAAGCGCCTCTCCACTGCCCGCTCACTAATGAGCGGCAGCGTCAGTCCAGAGCACTAACGTTCTGCCACAAGGGAGCAACTGCCCAGAGGGACGCAGAGAGAGGGGCGCCGCGGGAGGGAGAAAGGTGCTTCCCGGTGAAAGCCCTGCCCTGCCGGATGGGCTGAGACCGGTCTGTACACAGCCACACGGTGGCAGCGTGGGACAGCAGTCCCGCCCTGAAGCCCAAAAGCACCTCCCGGCACCGTCACACACACACAGCTCCTCCCCCGAGTCTCCTGCGAGAGGGCGGGTGGAGCAGGTTCAGCGCACTCCTGGAGCCGTCGCCCTGCCCTCCGCAGGGACAGAAGCGTCAGGCCACTGGCTGCCCAGGAGCCCGCGCATCGCCCTCACCCAAGGTGCATCGAGCGCTTTCTTGGGACTAAGAAAGGAGAGCCATGGGACAGTGCCTGACTGTCGGCCAAATCCTTAGTAAAGCTCTCCAGGACTGACCTCAAACTCACGTCGGGCCCAGGATGTGGGCGGGGTCACTTGGGGGCGCACACGCGCGCGCGCGCACACAGTGACTCTAGTAACTGCTGCTGCTCCTGCGTGATGACGTCCTGACTCGTTTCTTCCTCCCCTCCCGCCCCTCCCTGGAGACGGAGCCGGCCTCCACCTCCCCGGCCCTTTCCACTATTCTGAGGCAGCCAGGGTCTTACTACGGGTACGGTGCCCCGGCTGGAGTCAAACTTGCAACCCTCCGGCCTCAGCCTCCCAGAGTGCTGGGATGACAGATGCACGGCCACACCCAGTTTCTGTATCATTTTCAAACTGAGGTTGTGAATAATTCCTAAACTTGAAGCAATTATAAAATAATTGTCTCCTTGGACCGGGATTTAGCTCAGCAGTGCTACCGCCTGCCTTGCAAGCACAAGGTCCTCGGTTGAATCCCTGGTACCAAACAAACCAAAAAACAAAACAAAATAACTCCCTCTTTAACGTGGAAGTTACAAGATGGACTCGTGAGTTACAACAAAACCGGGCCTGGCTCCATTCTCCCCCTGCTCCAAGCCGCTGTCAGGGAGCTCTGAGAGCAGTAAGCAAAAGAATTTCATCTGTGAAGATTACGATTTCTCATTAGAAAAATCAACAATTTAGAGTCAACAAAAAACTCATCTTAAGAATAAAAAATATATAAGCATTCAAATAAGCCCTCAATGCCTGTTTCCAGTTGTCTCCCTTCAGAACAAGGCTTCACACCCCAAGCCTGCAGCTCCCCGTGTTCACATTCTTAGGTAACGAGAAGAACAGACTCACAAAACATGTTTTCATTCATTTTAAGTAACTGCGTGCTTCAATCTCCCAGCCTGCGAATGCGCAGGCTAATCTCAGTTTCATGCATGTCGACTGACACACCAGAGAATCTGCGCTGGTCTTGCTCCCCATCCTTAGAGCAGCAGGCAGTAAGTCAACGTTTAAACCTCACTAAGGACACCTCCCAAAAAGGTGATGGGCTGTGTAGACACAGGCAGACGTGGACACACACGCTCCATTCTAACAATTCCTGGGCTCTCTTTCAGTTCAATATGAGATTCAACTAAACACCTGCCACCTTAATTCTCCTCTAGCAATGCAGCTAAAACCTTCAGCTTGGTAGTAACTCATTTCTGGCAGTGTCTGGCTCTGCTTAGCAAATCACCTCAGAAACCCTGGGTTTCCACACTGACCCAGCTCCCAGCTCAGCCCCAGCCAGTCCCGCGGGCCAAGCAGAGCAGGCCCTGAGCACATGCTCTCTGCTGCCTCTCACAAGAAGGAAGCACTCTCTGAGTGGAAGCCCTTAAATATAGAAAACTGCGTGGCTGCCATTGCTCTAGGACAAAAGACAAAAATAATTTGGCATCTGTTTTTCCCATCTTGAATGTTTTACCCAGGATCCAACCACCAATATTATTACTTATTCTCAAATTTTTTATTTCTCAAGAGGACAGAACATTCCACATATGCAATTAAAACCTTCCCCTTTCCTGATCAGAAGAAGCTGTATGTTAAAGAAATATTTGATTCTGTTCAGAGCTGCTCTCCTTCAAACTTGCCACACGAAGTGAGAAGCAGGAAAAATCCAGTCTAACCATCCAACCAAATAAATATCTGGGGAGGAGAGGGAATCAGTTATAGAAAAGGAAGTGCATTACTGGGTTTTAGAGAAGAACCGGAGACTTAAAAACGTGCATTTTACATAGATGGTTTGTATGTTAGAAAGAATAACAGACTAGTCACAATCTGCCCTTTCAAATTCTCCTTCTGAACTCTCCGTGAAGCTTTGCTAGCATCCCTACCCACCCTGCTGGCAGCGCTCTTAGCTCCCTCCTCCGGGCAGAGGGTACAAGGCGGCTCAGGTGAGTGGAAGGCACAGCTGCCCTCCACAGCTCCTGAATTCCTGCTCAGAACCTGAAGCACATGCACCTTCAAAGCCAGTGCTACCAAGGGCAGCTGGGTCCGTCGGCCAGCTACTGAGTCCTGAAACCTGAAGCCCCACACGGGAGGAAGGAAGAGGAAGCTGTTGGGCCTTTAGCTGGTAAAGAATAAACTGCAAAGAAGGCTAGGGAAGTGCTTCCAAATGCAGGTCCCCCAGACAGTTTTCACTAGTGCGTGGCAAAATGAAAAAATAAGACACGGCAGTGAGATGCTTTAAAAACTACTACTACACTCACTTTAAAGAGCTCTCCTTTATTCAGGATCATAGGCTGAGTATAGTGAGTGGTGCGTGCCTGTAATCCCAGGACTCAGGAGGCTGAGGCAGGAGGATTGCTCTGAATTTGAGGCCAGCCTGGGCTACATATATATTGAGTTCAATGCCAGCCTGAACTACATAGTGATACACTGTCTTGATAAGGGAAAGGATGAAGGAGGATCATAAACTTCCTCTTTCTCCTTACTGTATTTGAAATTATACTGATCCTGGGTAGTAGTCCACTGTTTTGTCTAATATCTTACTCTAATTCCCAACTGCATGTTGGTATTCTAATTTTGCAAAGGCCACAGTCTTGCTAGATGATGTCAGAAACTTGGGACACGGGTACCTCCAACATGTAGCTTGTGATCTGAGACAGTGAGGTGCCTTCTAGATTCCAAGATTATTTCCCTCCTACTTCCAGTTCTTATTCATTGTACCCAAACTCTGCAAAGGAAGGCTTTCCAGGTGTTCTGACCCTCCCAAAAGATGTTGAGACCTGTTTAAAAAGCACTAAAGAAGCCTCTGACACGTGAAACGCCCGGGATCCCTCCAGAGTCTCGGAGGAGTGGAAAAGTGCTGAGTGTAGGAAGATGCGTGGGCAGAGGAAGCCAGCCGGGGGCGGGGAGGGGCGTCCTCCAGCCAGTCGGGCCCTGGCCTGCTGGGCCCCTTCTTCACTTCAGACAGGTTGAGCACAACAGGGTCTCCACGGCCCTGGCCCAGCACACGAGTTCATTTTTATGCGAGCACAAGCCACCACTATCACTGCCCGCTCTTCGGTGGGTTCTCATGGGGACAGCAGGAGCTGGGCGCCCCGGGTAGAAGAGGCATCAGCAGCTCCGACGAAACATCTGACAAAATGGACCGGGGCTGCAGACTGGCTAGGGCAACTCGGCACAGCATTTCGGGTTTCATTTTCATTTTCTCAGATAATTTCTGGTTTTAAAGTAAATCACTCTGCTGCCACACTGTAACAGAACAGAAAGCCCAGAAAGAAATCCACACTCACAGTCCACTGGCTCACAACGGTGCGAGGACACTTGATGGGCAAATGATGGTGCCTTCAACAGCCCGTACTGGAGACTCTGTGTGCATGGGCAGAAACACGGGACCGGGCCTCATCTCAGCCACGTGCGACAACTCCAAGGGAGTAAGACTCACGGAAGACTCAAGCTGTGAAACCACTGACAGAAAACACAGCGGGGAAGCCCCACGACAGAAGCCTGGGCAAGGGTTTTTTTTTTAATATAAATCTAAAAGCACAAGGAACAAAAACAAATCAATGGGATTACATCAAATTAAAAAGCTTCTGCACTGCAAAGACAATGATCAACAGAATGAAGCAATCTACAGAAATTATCTGCAGCCATGCATCTGGAAAGTGATTAATATCCAAAATATATAAGAAACTCAATGCAATAGACCCAGTTCAAAAATGGCCATCCGAAATGAACAGACATCTCTCAGACAAAGAAGTAAAAACAGCAAATAAATACATGAAAAAATGTTCAACATCACTGGTCATTCGAGAGATGCAGATGAAAACTACACTGAGTTTCCACCTCACCCCAGAAAGAATGGCTGCTATCAAGAAATCAACCAATAACAAATGCTGGCGGGGGTGTGGGGAGAAAGGAAGGAACCCTGCTCCATTGCTGATGGGAGTGTAGACTGGTGCAACCACTGTGGAAACCAGTATGGAGATACCTCAAAGAACTAGGACTACAGATCCCATTTGACCCAGCTATTCCCCCGCTGGGAATCTTCCCCAAAGAATTAAAAGAATCATACCACAGTGATGTATGTGCACCCATGTTTATAACGGCACAGTTTGTAATAGCTAAGGTTTGGAAATAGCCCAAGTGCCCATCAACTGAAAACTGGATAAAGAAGATGTGGGGGTTTTTATAAAATGGAGTGCTACTCAGCCATAAAGAATGAGAAACTAGAGACATTTATAGCTAAATGGATGCACATTGAGGCGATACTCTTAAGTGAAATAAATAGGACACACATGTGTAAATATCCAATAGTTTCTCTGGTGTGAGAAACTGACAGTGTAAATAAGGATGAAAATGATTAAAACAAATAATTGATAATTTGAAATAGGAAAAGGTCCAAAGGTGGAGGAGTAGTGGGAGGGGAAGGGGAAAGGAAAGAAGGGAAAGGAAAAATGATGAGAAAGAAAAAAAATGGAAACAAAGTCTATATAAATAGGGAAGGGTGCACAGGTAATGGGGAAAAAATAAGAATCACGATACTTCATGTACAGGTACAAGCACCCAATGATAAATGTAAACGTATTGTATACCTAAAATGTACCAATTAATATATAAATTTAAAAAAAAGAAACTCAGTGCAGTAGCAAAGAATGAACCCAATCCTAAAAAGTGGCAGAGGACCTAAATAGGCATTTCTCAAAGAAGACAGCTAAGTGGCTAATGGATATTTGGAAAATGCTTAGTGTTCGTAATCATTAGGGAAATCCAATTAAAGCCACAATAAGAGATCACTTTACACCTGTTAGAGGGTTGTTATAAAAAATATGAAGATAACACTAGGAAAGAACTTCTTAGATGCTGATGATGGGAGTATGAGAGAGCATGGCATTATGGTGAACAATACAGAGGTTCCTGAAAAAGGGAGCAGACCACATGATCTACCATTCCCACTACAGGGGACACCATACTGTACACCCACAGGACTGGGCCAGGGCTCTGAGATGCCTGCCTGCCACAGCCCCCTGTTAGTTGCAGCATTGACTGCACCATTTGCCACAACGGGCCAAGGCAAGAAATCAACCCAAGAGGGAGACAGCCAGTCAGAGGGGAAAGAAAACATCCTACACACACACACACACACACACACACACACACACCCTGGAGTCATGCTCAGTCAGAAGGCATGAAATACGGTCATTTGCGGCTGAGCCTGGAGGATATTTGGTTAAGTGAAATGAACCAGATTCAGAAAGACAAATGCTGTGATCTCATTTATATGTGTAATCTTTTAAAAAGTTAAACTCAAGAAAGCAGAGAACAGGACAGAGGCTACCAGGAAGAGTGTGGGAGGTTGAAGAGAGATTGCTCAAAAGATACCAATTTCCAGTCAATCAGGGGTAAGTGTAAGAGAACCACTGCCCCATGCTGTGACACAGTTAGTAACAATGTATCATGTCCCTGAAAATCGCCAGAATAAATGTTACCTGCAAGGTAACACCTAGGTTCACCGGCTTCCGCCATTCCACGTACTCCAATACCCCATTCCACACCTACATACAACCTTCCTCAATTTAAAAATGACTTTTAAACATAGAGGATAGGATTTGAAAAGTAATACTCTAAGTATAATTTATATATTTCTTAACAAAAATGACAACTTCCACTTAGTCCAAAATTTGAATAGTGAGGTGGGTGCAGGGAAATCCAGAACTTGTTCCATTTGATTCCTCCCTCGGCTCACAGCTGGCTGGTAAGAAGCCACACTGAACACACCCTCTGCTCAAAGCACTGTCCAGGACATACAGTTTGGCCCTGGAGAAACTTAGTCTGCTAGGACAGATAAAAAATCCTCAAGAAAAGCTATAATGTAAGACAGAAATCCAGTCATGAGTCGTGGCATGAGATGTTTACTTAGCCCAAATTCAACAACTGTTTTCTGCCACTCTGTCCCCACTGCGAGCTGACATCAGAATGTCCACCTATTCTCCTCTTCCAGCCTCTGACCCTCAAGCTACCTACCATGCAACCACTCTACGAAAAGTCATGAGTATCCATGACCTTTCATTCTTTCACTCAATGAGCTACTCCTGAGCACCTGTCCTGTATAAAGAAATGAGATCAGACACTTCTTTTAGAATTCCGTCATTAGAAAAGTAGTGTCATTTCCAAACTGTAAAATGTATCACAGCTCAGAAACAACACAATGTGGTAGTTTCAGCACGCCTCTGGATCTGAAACCTGCTCAGCAGAACTGAGGGGCCACTGCCTCCAGAGCTGACTGCCAGCCCTGCTCAGGGAGGGCGGAGGAGGGGCTACCCACTTTCTATCACTGCTTAACCACGGGAACGCTGCAGCTGCTGCACGACTGCCAAAGGTACATGGACTTCAGGAAGACCTGTAAGCACCTTCTTTTTCTTTAACTCTTTCTGATTTTTTTATTTTGAGATAGGTTCTCACTAAGTCACCAAACTGCCTGCGCTGGGCTCAAACCTTCAACCCTCCTGCCTCAGCCAGAGTATGGGACTATAGGCGTGTATCTCTACACCCAGCTATAAGCACATTCTTTTGAATATTATCATCAGCAGTAACTCTTTATCCTTTCTTGGAAGATTTAGCTGATTTATCCAACACTCACCCAGAACTAGGCTTAGTGAATGAGTTGGTTATTTAAGCTCAATTAAGGTTCAATATCAACATAGTACAATCAGGTAAGGGGGTCATGTCCTGTGGAATTCACCAAGCAGCTCTGATAATAACCCCTAGATATGTTCTAAAAATGTTGCAGTGAAGGTTTTTACACAATTACCTGACAGAATGAAAAACTTCAAAGACTTATGCACAAACCTTACCTTTAAAGTTTCACTGCACTAAAGCTGGTCATTTTTAGAAAAACGTTAGCAAATTAAAATCTAACCATCAAAAATGATAGAACTAAATCTACCAAATTACACAAGTTGTGCCAGTGTATCATTTAGGATCTGCTGAAACCCAACAAACGAGCACAGCAGATAAGTTACTGCCTGCTCTAGTCTTCCTCCGGAGCAGGGTACTGGCCAGTCGGTCATCACGGACGGCAATACGGTGCACAGACAGTAGAGTGACCACAGGTAGCCTTTACGAGCACGTGTTTTGTCACACCAGTGAGGATTCTACCGAGCATACAGGTGCCTTCTAAGTAGAAGATTCAGTGCAAAAGCCTGAAATGCAGAAAGGAAGTCTGACAAGTCAGTTAATTCCTCCTCACTCCTCCTCTCAAAATATCCATGCTGAATCTGCATTCACTATGAGTATCCAGAGCAAAACTTACATTTTTACAAGCTAAAAAATAGGGAAAAATCCAGAACAAGTATTTTTCTCCTTTATCACTTTTTCTGTCTGTCTTTTCTGAAACTAAGTCATTCGAGCCTACAGAGAACTACACACGGAACAGTGAACAGTAAACACAGATATCTCACCCACCAACCCGCTGTCTGTCATTCCCAATCCTCCTACAGATGCGCGAGTCCCCGACTCAGAAACCCTTCCCCCGCCTCCCTAAGCCACCTACAGCCACAGTGTGACTGCTCGGTCACCACGCTGGACGAGGGGCGGGGGGTCTGGACGTCTTCCCGACTGAACAGTTACTGCACGGCCTTTGCGTACCTGATCCTGGGCCCCAAACGGGGTGAAACTCCCTTCTCCAAGATAACCAATGCTATCTTTAAAACAGAGTAAGGTTTCCTTTTTTCCCCTCCATATCAAGAATAGCCACAAACGCTGGAGTCCAGGACTATACCAGCACACAAAACGGCAAAAATCCCTGTCCTCGTTGACAATGTTAGAAGCCTGCATGAGGCTCTGGGCTGCCCTTGGAAAGGAGGGTGGGCAGCAATAAGCAAGAAGGAGAAAAGCGGGCGAGGTGCGAAACCTCAAGGAAGCTGGCGGCGCTGTGTTCAGCCCGTCCTGCCCTCTGCCCCGCGGGCGGTCCCAGGGCAGGTCCGAACGGCCCGCTTCCTCAGAAGGGTGCTCTCCTTCACATCCTGCAATCTGCTCCTGTCGCTCTGCACAAGGGACTCCTAAACCCCGGCTCTTCTTACAAACCATCACCAGCACCAGCTAAGAGTTAACCATTTAAAGCTGCCCGAGCATAGCTTCAAATGCTAACTAAAATCCACACTAAATTTCCTCCCACAGAAACTACCCATGCTTTTTCGCTTTCTCTCCTGCCACTGCCAACACCACTGGGGAGGCGGAGTGTCCCTGCTCTTCCAAGGAAGCCGCCTACAAGTTATCTTCAGCCTGCCGTACACTCCGCCTGCAGTGGCGCGGACATTTTCCCACCTTCCCTTTTGGCATCACACGTAACCAAACAAGGGACCCGCACACTGTTTCCCTCCCTGCTGAAATTCGTCATGGCTCAGCAAACAGAAACTGCGGCCCAACACTCGGTGCTGTGCCCGCCCGCCTGCCTGCGCCCCCAGGCCAGCTCCAGCCGCGTGGCCTCCCAGCATGCTCTGGGCAGCAGCCGCCTCGGCTCAGTGCATCCCCGCCGCTCCGCTCCGCTCCGCTCCGTCCCGAGGCCCCTGGGGAAGTCTTCCGACCCTCCGCTCTGTCGAGGCCTCCTCGGCTCGCCAGGACACCGTCTGTCTGCGCACCGTCCATGGAGCGCTCAGCCCGGGCCTGATAGCTGCGGGCATGTCAGGGCACACGCGGAACACCTCGGAGAGAAGAGGATACAGAGGGCCGGAAAACACTGTCCGCTCCCAGGAAGGCCCAGCACCGTGCGGCCTTCACTCCGCCAACCCCGACTCCAGAGCTGCTCGGTTCTGACCAGGAACGGCAGAAAGCTCTGCAGCCAACAGCCAGCTAACTTCCTGGCCCGTGGTCCTGGGCCCCCGCGGGAAGAGAGGAGTGAAGGAGCCCCAGGCCTGGAGGCTCAGGTGGTGGCATCTGTCCCCGCACCCCCAGCTCCGCCCAGCCGGCCTCTGAGCTCCCTCACATCTCCGCAGCCCTGGCCTACAGCTGGTACGTTCCTACTGCCTCTTACTTTATGCTTCAGTTGCCTGCCTTTGATTTTACTTGATTTGAGTCTGTATTTTATCCCTTGTGATTTGGGGTGGGTCAGATTTCCCAAAATAAATTTGCTTAGTGTTTGTTCAATATCCAAACTGCCAAATTAAAAATACCTATTTCTATACGCTGACATGACTCCTTCATCAACGATAACCTGATTTCAAAAACCTTTAAGCTGCAGATATGGTAGAACACACCCATTCCTAATACTGGGGAGGCTGAGGCAGGAGGATACAAAGTTAAAGGTCAGTCTGGGCTGCACACAAATTCAATGGTGGCCTGCACTACATAGCCAGACTCTGTCTCAAAAAAGTAAATAAATAAATAAGACAAAACAGGAAAAACCTTCAGGCGTTCCATATAAATATGCACAAATGATTACATCTGTCAATTTGATTTTTTAAAAAGTAAAACCTGTAGGCAAAGTCAGGATACATTTATTTCTATTTGTGCACGTACGCAGATGCTACAGTCATTGCCAAACATACCTGTATGTTTTCCTCTAAGTTACAAAGGTGCTAGCATAAAATAAGTAAACACCAGGAATGACCGCTCACTTAATTACTGCTACCTTGGTGAGTCCTCATTAACAGGACTCTGGGTGATGAGTCATTCGATGGGTATCAGGGCAGAACCCTGGGACCAGTCACAGAAGGGCAGAGCAGCAGGAGTTCTGCTGTCAGAGATACACACACACAGCTGCTTTTATTCAGCTGGTGTCATACTAAGCAACTTACCCCACAGGCCTTTCCTCTCCCCAGAAAAGGAAAAAATTCTTCAAAACAGAGAAGGCTCCTGTGTGAGGTGAAGTCTGCTCAGTGTACTCCAGTGTTAAACATTTTTTAAGGATTATATTAAAGATTTTCAAGAGGAATGAACTATCGGAATTTTTTTATGTTTCGGTGTCCCTGCATTATATAAGAATTTTATTTATTTTTTTTAGAATACAAAAATAGCAAACTGTACCAAATCATAAAATACACTGGACATCCATAATTTTATGATTCTGGCATTTAGTTTAGTACTTTGATACATTGCTCATTTTATTGTTTTTCTAGAGGTGTTGTGTCGCAACACTATAATGTATCAACCCTAAATACAGGCATCAAATCCGCTGTTTCAAACCATTATTTAAGACATTTTACTGTATGGCATCACTCAAATTACACAAAAGGTAAGTTATTCACAAACAATAACTACAAACGATATGCTGAGTATTGTACTGGATGTTCTACCCCTATTATTCCTAATTTCCATAACAATCCCACATGTAGATAATTGATATCTAATAACGAAAGGGAATGATATCAACGTCAGTTTTTAAACTGCGAAAAACATACATTCACACACACATGTGAACTCCATCATAAACAAGGTTGTTAGTACACACTGCTAGTCACTGCTACAACAGGACTTTCAAATCCCAGAACGATTAGTCTGATTTATTTTATCTGTGACACATCTTACATCAATCACCTCTGCAAGAAGACGGAAATTAAGGCCATGCTCAGCAGCAGCTCAGAATAAAAATAAATCCAATCCTATCACTTTATAAAAAGTCTGTCGTTTATAAACTACTAAAATACTTGGGGGAAACCAATTAATGTGAGTTACCCTAACCGCAGCACATGCTCCAGGCCCCAGAATTCTCCCTCTGGGCTCCCCGCCTGTGCGCCTCCTGCCCAGCAGCCACTCACCCAGAGAGGGGGAGAGGAGCCTGTGACCCCCCATCCAAGCTTCAGAGCCTCTCTGACCTCTCTAAATAGCCTTCCTGTCACCTTTGACAGACACTAGAGCACACACTGAGCCCTCAAGTGAGATCCATTAAGCCAATGAATCAAATTTTTCTTCCGAAGCACTGGGAAAGGTAATTCTTAACTCTTATACCTACCAAATTACTCAAACAGGGTAAGTGAACACCAGATTTTCTTGGCAGGTCTTATTTCCACTGAACTGATTTAATGTATGGTTCTTACACAAAATGAACATCATTTCAAATCATTTATTTCTGCATTACATTTTTTTAAGTGGATTTATATTTCAAATGCCACCTTGCATTTTCAGAGCTTTTACAATCTGTTTCCATTATTCTATCAACAGAACCAGTATTAACCAACGAATATTACCCCCTAAAAACATCCACAAATAAACTCACCTAATTATCGAAACAAAGTATTTATTCAATACTTCAAGTTTACACCTCACAATAAAATACTATCTCCATGATTATCTCTCATGTAAAGAACAAGACGTTACTGGAAGAAAAATTCTGTGATAACTGCCACAATTTTATAAATCTGTGAAATAGGTACAATGGTAATACACAAAAAGATTGAGGTAGGAATAACCATTCTCTATAAATAAAATAACTGAATCATATATGTACTCAAGAACTCCCATCTTTTAATAGGGATAAACACCTAGTACCTATCTTTTCTGGAATCACATGGCATAGAATAAAAAAAATCCCTCCTTACACAGCAGAGCATGAAGCACGCAGTCATCATCGGAAACTATTCTATTTGGAACAGGTGTTTGGGAGTAAGAGAAAAGAAGATGAAAGGAAGATTCTAGATTATGGTCCACTGCCTAAACTCCTTCTATCCCTGCATTACTTGGTGGAGAAAATAATACTTTAAGGAACAGCAAAAGAGACTGAAAGATGTGTCCTAGTACCACTGTGCGGCCAGCACTGGGGTCAGAGGAGACGGACGGACACTCGGGCCAGGCAGAGTGAAGTCTCGCTCTGCTACACGTGTGCTTCTCCACTGTGGGCAGGTTACTCAGCCTGACAAGCAGCTCCTCTGGAAAAACAGTGATACAGTGCTCAAGCCCGAGGGCTTTTGTGGGGATTTTTCTGAGTAACCCCAGGAAACCCTTGGGTCCTCCCCCATACCAGTGTCTTTGCACTGATGCTACACCCCCAGCCCTTTTATGATTTTCAAACTTTTGAGACAGGGTGTCACTAAGGCACTAAGTTCCTCGGGCTCTGCTTGAACCTGCAATCCTCTGCCTCAGCCTCCCAGAGTGCTGGAATTACATGAGTGTGCCAGTGCAGTGACTTTTTATGTTTGTTTTTGTTTTGTTTTATTTTTAGTGGTGCTGGGGGTTGAATCCACATACACACTAGGCAAACTTTCTAACACTAAGCTACATCCCACAACTATTTTTATTTTTGAGACAAGGTCTCACAAAATTGCCCAGGCTGGCCTCAAACTTGCAGTCTTCCTGCCTCAGCCTCCCAAATCCCTGGAACTGCAGTTATGCGCCACTGTACCCAGCACAACTGGTGCTATTCCAACCGCAGACAACTCAGTCTGCAGATGTGGATGGATGCGGGGTACTCCACAATCCAGGCTTGTTAGTGCAGCCACAGACCTGAATTCTAAGTGAAAAGACTCAAGAGTATGCTTCCCCAGATGCTGAAAACTACCTTCTAGTGGCAAGTATAGGAGTTATCATAGTGACAGAGAGTTCAATATAAAGACTCTCAGATTTTTAATAAACACTCAAACATTTGTTAGAGATGCCTTATACAGTAGAGCAGAGTGTAAGGTTTATAGCTGTTTATATGTTGTTCTCAATATTTTTCTCTCTAGAATTTTATAATGTATGCTCTAAAAGATTTTAAAAGCTTAGAATATATCTAGGAGATAACCAAAATTAGCAAAGCTTTAAAAAAAAAAATCTGAGCCGGGGATTTAGCTCAGTGGTTCCGGTGCCTGTCTTGCAAGGCTCAAGGTCCCAAGTTCGATCCCCAGTACCAAAAAAAAAACTGAATTCTATTAAAAGCAACCACTAGATTCTGAGACAGAATCACCATTCCTGATGCATTTATCAAAACCAACCATATCAGGGGTCAAAATCAATATATATGAAGATGAGCAATTGTTTATGGCTAACTAACAAATTACCACAAATGCCATCACAATCTAAAGGACTCCTCCAAAGAACACTTTTACAGCAAGCACGAAGTAGCAGATGCTCATGCACACATCCCCCACACAGAAAAGCTGACTGTGTGCTGTATTAGGAGTCTAACCCTGGGCCTAGTGTCACCTCTGACAGCGGCAATGTTGCAGTGCAGCTGCAGTAGTCTTTCTCCACATCTTCTACTGAAGTGCAGGAAACAAACACCTCTAGCCACAGGTCGAAGACTACCAAGAAATCCCGTGTTATGAATAAAAATTTAAAATAGTAAAGGCTTGGTTTAGCACTTACTGGCCATTTGGCCTTGGGCAAGTACAACAAACATTCTTATCCCTAAAATGAGGTATAACGGTCACTGGGTTTAGGACAGCATAAAACAAAATAGACAAAGTGTAAAGCACAGTGCCAGTATTTCCCTAATTAGCTACTGCTCACATGCCACATAAAAGCACAGCTGTCTGTTTCTAATAGGAAATGGGGGGACTCGATGGGTAAACGATAAACTTCATGAGGTAAGATTTTAAAATGAGAAGACACATGTCTGTCTCTGGTATACCTGATACCTTCTCAAAGCCTTTGCACAACTACAACATTAATGTAATGTTGACCAAAAACAGTATCTTGAGGAAATAACCCCATTAAACTAAAAGCCAACGTAAGTGTGTAATCGATGAACTTAGTTCCTCAGTCCATACTTGGGCATCAGGGTTAGAAAGGACTCTCCTTCCTTACAGCTGGGTAAAAATTGGCTGGGGAGATGGACAGGACCTGTGTGTCCTCACTCACCCTTTCCCACAGGGCGTTCGCCGATGGCCTCAGAACAAGTCCTCCCCTCAGCAGAGAAAGGGTGCAGCAGCTTCCACCTAGAAGAGGGTGTTGCCACACAGCTGAGAACACTACTGTGTGCTCACACTATGGACTAAAGTTACTTCCACGTTTATAATTAAGAGTTGCAGAATTTTTATATTCTATTAAAGAAAACAAAAATTGGTAAAGCCATGTGAAAGTGCCTGACAAAAGGGCAAAATGACAACAAGCGATACATGTGTGATCCCACTGTGACACAGCCTATGTACATATCCCTCTGAAATAACAGATCATTGTGATTTTGAAGACTGGAGGACAGAATGTCACTGACATTTAATTTGCTACAATATCTACATTTAATCTGCCATGATACCTACATAAATTACATGAGTAATTTTTCTGTGATCAAACCTGATTCAGAAATATCTTAAAGACCTCTTTCAACAACAAAAACATTACTGTGTGTGGTTTTGGAAATATCTACAGGTTGACCCCCTTAGGAGCCCTACAATCAAAAGAAGAGAATTCTCCCATACAGATTCAGGCAACACATTTTTCCCAAGAGAATATTCAGTAATGTCTGGCTATATCTGCCATACAGTGGAACCTCAGTTTGCTCTTGCCTGTAAAGCAGAAGATGCACAGGTAAAACAGAAAGAGCTACGAGATCCAGGAAAAAAGTTGAGGGTGCTATAAACAAGCACTGCAAATGACTGAGGTGCCAGAGTCACAGCTGAGAGGAAGCAGTCGTTATCAGGCCGGGCTGAGGTCCTGACTCCACTACCCACTGCTGCGACTCTAAGCTTGGATTTCACCAGATCTAGGCAGTACCCACACTTCACACAACTGCTGCAAGGACCCACGGAAAAGGTACACAGAGCACTTCAACACCAGCCACTACACAGCTGCTGCTGGGGCTGTTTCAAACTGAAGAATAAAGGCCATTAATCAGACTCCAAAAGGCCAAATAAAACTAAATTTGAGTAAAGCCTGCTAGTAAGATGGCCAAGACAATTTCTGGTTCCTTCGAGTGCCAGAGTCTGATTTAGGAAACACTACTGGTAAAATTTTGTTCTTCTCAGTAAGACTAATCTATCACAAACTGAATAAATTAAAAAGACTCAGGGTTTGGGCTACAGCTCAGAGACAGAACACTTGCCTTTCCTGTGCAAGGCCCTGGGTTTCATATCCGCCAGTGCCAAAACAAACTCGGTCTGTGTGCTTTTTCACACACACACACACACAAACACACACACACACACTTTTGGGCGGCGCTGTCTGTGGTCCTGGAGATCAAACCCAGGGCCTCCCACAGGAGCAAACACTCTACCCCTGAGCGGCACGGCCCCACTCCCACACTGCTTCTCAAGGTACTTCAGCTGGGCTCCAAATCCAGGACTACTAGCGTTCTGAACTCGGGTAGGAAATTATTAAATGACCTTTGATAACCTTTTAAGCGCTCTCAACCAAGATGATGTGGACACAGCCCGGGAAGAGGAGCATTAGCTAGTAATCTTGGGTCCCCCCAGACCCGGGGCACAAAGGAGAACCAAAGGGAAAGACCACACCTGTTCTTGGTTTTTGTTCCAATACTGCCCTAATCTTTATGTACACCTAAGGAATAAGGTTTTCCCACATAAGGAAAACACGGAAACATAAAGGACCACTGAACTGTAGTTCCTCAAATTTACCGTTGGGCAGGAGCTGAAGCTAGAGGTAAATGAAGAATTCTCTCTCTCCTCACTTTTGACAAAAAGCAATACAGGCACCCACCCTCAAGATTAAAAATCATTAAACGTTCATCTTCTTTAAAAAGGTAACATTGTATATAAGCTTTTAATACAGCTCAGAAATGTCTAATAAAACAAGTCTTAAACAACCTCGCTGGGGAAATGAACTCTTGGAAGTCCACTGAAGGGTCAGGCCACAGGCGCTGTTCACCAGAGCGTCCGCAGGCTGCCTCCAAAGCACCTGTCTGTCTGCACTCCACCTCCAAGCCAGGCTTCCACCCAGCCTGTCTGCTCCCGCCACTTTGCCATCAAAGAGCAAAGGAAAAGGGCTGAGATACCTCCATGAGCTCAGGGGATCATCCCCAGGGAAGGGAAACCCTTCCTCAGACACCGAAACCCTGGCAGCAGAACTATGCTGGGCCTCTTAAAGTCCAAATGAGAAAGGAAACATTCTGACAAGCGAGGGAAATCACAGCAACAGAAAAATTAGAGCTGCTGTCTCATGAGTTCTCCTCCCATCCTGAAGAACAGAACCAGTGGAGAATTCCTTCTCACAAAAGTAGATTACAGACACCCAAGTGCAACAAATCTTCTAGTCTTGTAAAACAGTCTTTTAAAAAGACATTCACCGTGGCTAACAGACACAGTCAAATCAAAGGCATTCCTTTAAAACCCTAGTGATCACTTTAAAAAGTCCTAAGCTTACGATTCCCAAACAAGATGGTAAAGAAAACAATAAACACATAATCTAGGGTCACCCACAATGACAGGTGTAGTCAGCAACGACCCCCTTGCCCACTGACGACGCAGTCGGTTGGTCTTGTCTTTTTTTAACTGCCACTGAACACGCACATCCAGGCCAGCTTTCTCATTCATTACCGGACTGCAGTCTCCTTCAAGCTCACTCCGCAGAGATCCGAACAACAAAGGGCAAAGCTGCAGGCCCCATCCCACGGTTAATTGTGTCTGCATGTGCTTACTGACATTTAAAGTATTCCAAAGTATCTCTGAAGAAAGTACCAGTGAGCAGTACCCTTTCTTCCCCTTGACTGGACAGTGCAAAAATCCTGACCACCCAACTATAAACTACACAGTCCATGAACCAAGCTGCACGCCACGTGGGGAGAGATAGGGCTCCTATACTGAGCACTGGAGTCCCGGAGCCTTTCATTACACAAATCCTGAGTGCCCCCACCCCAGCTAAACTAAATCAGTAATTCCAGAGTCACAGGAATCTAGGTCACAAGCAGAATCCGCTCACCAGTTCCTCGAGCAGGTCTCAGTCAGGTGAGTCTGGAAAATGCAGAAACAGGGAGCGTATGTGGGGATCACTGTATTCCTAGTGTGTGCAACTGCATTTCTTGCCAAAAGTACCTCATTTGCACTGTGCTTGCTAATATGTTGGATGACACTGTGCTACCAGACTTTTTATTCTTCAGATAGGATATCAAAGTCATGATTTTTGTTACAGCAGTAGAGCTAGCTTCATGGCTATCACAAAGCAGCACAACTATCCACACCCGCACCGGGCCAGCTAGAGGGGAAATGTTAGCATGTGGCATGCTCCTGGTTACAGAAGCTCTCCAAGTTGGATTCTGGGGAAAATGAATATAAATATGTGTTATTTTTAAGAAAATAGACAAGTGGAACATGGGGCTTGTTGGTAAATAGATGGCCTTGAAAAGCTGAAAGCCTCCATGTGACTCTCAGGAGCTTCTGTGAGCCTCAGTCTTATCGTGACCTGTAATTAAAGGACAAACGGCTGTAGCACTGATGACACGTCCCAGCACCTACTCTGTACTGGTCACCATTCTCCACTGTAACTATTTTACTGTAAGTTTACATCAGCAACTTTTATATTTATTTATAACTTCTCCTAGTTCTACTCTACTCTTCCCAAGTTTCTAAGCTAAAGTGGAGCTGTCATCCAAATTCAGTAAATGGATTCAACACTGTCAAACTCATAATCCAAATTCAATTAACAGATTCATTAGTTCAAATTCATAAAAGCCATCTATCTATTTGAAAAGGATTCTTTTCAATTCTTGCAACATCTTATGAGTCAAGTTCTTTCACTGTTCCACTTGCAGATACAAAAGTGAGTTCACATGGATCGACATGCTGAGCATTGCACAGCTTGTGAATTACAGAAATGATCTAGCTTTTTAAAAAAAATTCTTTTATTGGTACATTTTAGGTATACAATACGTTTACATTTATCATTGGTGCTTGTACCTGTACATGATGTATCTTGGTTCTTATTTTTTCCCCATTACCTGTGAGCCCTTCACCCCCTCCACCCTTCCCTATTTACATAGATTTCCTTTCCATTTTTATTTCTTTTCTCCTAAGTTTTCCTTTCCCTTCTTTCCTTTCCCCTTACCCTCCCACCACCCCTACCCCTTTGGACCTTTTCCTATTTCAAATTATCTATTCATTTTAATCCTTATTTATACTTTCAGTTTCTCACACTAGAGAAACTATTCGGTATTTATACATGTGTGTCCTATTTATTTCCCTTAAGAGTATGGCCTCAATATGCATCC
>NW_004624848.1:3887917-4015328 GCF_000247695.1 Heterocephalus glaber | reverse complement strand
TTGAGAAGTCTGCTGTGATTCTGATGGGCTTTCCTTTGTATGTGACTTGTTTCTTTTCTCTCTCTGCTTGCAGAATTTTGTTCCACTGTTGGGTTTCTGGAATCCTAACAATTATATGCCTATGTGTAGATTTTTTTTGATCAAGGCTAGTTAGAGTCCTATATGCCTCACTTATCTGTATGTCAAGTTCTTTTCCCCTGCTTGGGAAGTTTTCTGCCATCACTTCTGTGAATAATTTTTTTTTATGTCATCTGCACTCTCTCCTGTTTCTTCATTGACTCTGATCGGTCTTATTGTTATTCTTCTTTGCATCATCTAGCAGCTGCTGGATTGATTTCTCGTGGTGACTTACAATTTTAAAGCATTTTTTATTTTCCCTTTCACTAATTGCAATCTTATCCTCAATATCTGAAATTCTGTCCTCACATGTGCTCATTCTGCTGGATAGCCTTTCAATGGAGTTTTTAATCTCCTGGAAATCTGTTTGCATCTGTTTTATGGATTCCATTTGTTTCCTATGTTGAGATTACATCATGTTCCTCAGATCCTCTATTTTTTTTATGTGTCCTCTCTAGATTTATTAATCATCTCTTGCACTATGAGCACAATCTTTGCTGTTTTCTGAGAAATTATTACTGATTTCATTTTTTCCAGATCCTCTTTTCTTGCCAGCTCAGGGAGTCCAGGTGGTTGAGTATCAGAGTGTTCCATATCATTTCCCTTTGGGGTTGCTGTAGGTGATCTGGAAGTCTGTTTTTGAGGCTTGTGTATATGTCTTCTCATTTCCACGGTAGGAGGAGGGTGTGCTGCTAGCACCCACGCAGCTCCCCTTCTCTTCCCTAGGAGTGAGCGGTGGAATGGCAGCGGGGAGCCTCCTTGGTTGATTTCTTGATAGCATAGTTTGTTTTTTTGGTCACTGCAGTAAAAGGGGTTGAGCCCAGGACCTTTGCACTGAGCTACATGCCCAGCGCTTCTTTCATATTTTTATTTGGAAATAGGGTTTTCTTAACCACTATGATAAGCTACATCTTCCTAGCAAAATTTTTAAACTTATAAGTGCTTTCTGCTCATGTTACCTACCCTTTATTTTTAATAATTATAATTTATATTTATTCATAATACAATCACCATTTGAACTAAATACTTAAACTGGATTATTCTACTGACTTTACCTAAACAGAAAACAGTGACAACCCAAGCACAAACTCAATGAGCCAGCCTGTCTCTGCATTCCAATAGCGCTTCTGAAGGCCACAGTTGAGGGGCAGGAATGTAGCTCAGCGGAGAGTGACGGCCTCAGGCACCAGGCCTGGGCTCACCCTGCAGCAGGCAGACAAGGCAGCGGTTCACACAGGCGGCAAAGACCTGGCACTGCTGCAAGCAGCCACTGAACCTGGTAACAGTAACGGCTGCCTTTACCTTGAGGTCTTGGGAAGAGCTGGCTAGAGTATACACAAGAAAATGGCTCAACTTAATACATACTGATGACTGCATAAAAAATATAAATCCTTGTATTTTATGACTATTCTCAAGGGTTTCAGAGCAAGGAAATACAAAGGGACTCTTCAAAGAAGCTCAAAGCTCACTTATACTTTGTACCAATATACATGACAAATGAAATATACAGTTTTCCAAGATCACATACTGCTCACCAGGACTGAGGATGTGGCTTAGGCAGTGCACCTCCTAGCATGCCTGAGGCTGTGGGTTCAATCTCCAGCACCACGAGGAAAAAAAAAAAAAAAAAACAGTCCAGCTTGAAGCATAAGGAGATATTTACTAATTAACTATGGCACCGCTCTGCCAAGACATAGCATGGCGGTTCCATTCCTTGAGAAGGAATCAAGACACACCACAGGGCTGTCATACCCTCTTCAATACTGCCCAAATTCCAGGAAACTCTCCTGACCCAAACAGCCAATTGATTCAAGGACAACAACAGAATAATGCTCAGTAATGGCTCTACTACAGAGACAGATAACATCACTTATGTTCCCTATCTGGAAAGTCTCACAAAGAAGTACATTATCTCCTTTCCACTAAATAGATTTCTCAAAACAGAACTATATTAACAAACATTCCCACCTTTGTTCTAGCCCAAAGGGAAGAAGAAATGCCAAAAGATTCAATCTTCTAATCCACTTAGATCATGTGAAAACAAAGTAAAGGAAATAAAAAGAAATGGACAAGAGACTGAGCATCCATCAAAATAGGGAATTAAAACTGCTAGCTGGAATTCCAAGTCGTCTTCAAGTGCCAAATTTATCAACTTTTTCTCACCTACTGCACTTTTGGTAAACAAAACTCTCAGTCTCCTCACTACAGTGTAAGGTTGTGCCTGTTTCCAATTCGAGAAACAGTGACCATTCATACCAGCTATGTTTCCACATGCTAATCTCTGTGATTTCTATATGGGACGCATAGAATGCCAAGTACATTTTAAACTTATGGTTCCACACCTGAAAATATTATTTAAATTACTTCTAGAATCAAATCCTATCTGAGAACCTGAAAAGATCACCAGTTCCCTCCGATTCCAATTTCCGAAATCGTTTAAGAATGCCTAAACAAGAGATCACCAAATTGTAAGACCTGGAGTCAGTCACTCGTCCTGCCTGCCAGCTCTCTCCAGAAACCACTGCACAAGGCACCAACAACTCTGACATGCCGAGCTCCCCCCCCCCGCCCGCCACCATCACCAACGCTAGTCCTTCTTAAGTGTTTAAGGCAGTCACCAGTTTCTGAGGCAATCTAAAGCAAAAACAGAAAAACAAAGGCAACTGAGTGAAAGCAGTGCTTATAATGTGAGCTCAATGGTACCAGAAGTTGGAGGGTGTATAAAGCTGTGGATGAGAAGCCAAAGATGCAGCGACCCCAGGAAGCCGGAGATGCGAGGAGCACAGGATGCCTGCCATGGAAAGCGGCACCCCAAGAGTGAAGCCAGCCTCAGAGAGCAGCTGTGGGGGCTGCAACCACCAAGCGCTCTGGGGCGCACGTCTCACCCCAAGTGCCAAGGGTGCCAGGCACAGAGCTACAGGCCCTCATGTCTACCCTGCTGGGACTGGGTTTTACGTTGACCCAGTGTTTTATCCCCCTATCCTCCTTTAGGGAATTGGGATGTTTACCTTGTCCCTTTGTATCTTGGGGTTTTGTAGAGGTTCACAGCTAAGAGTTTGTCTTGAGCCCAAGAGAGACCTCACTTGGATTTCTGAACAGTGCTGGAACTGTTGAGACTGTGGGGAAGGTATCAATGCGTTTCAGGTCATACTGTGTCAAGTATTATTATGAGCTCCCTGTGGTATTTATTTGTAGATAAGTATAGTTTAAGGAGGTACGTTTGTAACGAGTTAAAAGGGGGTAGGATGTAGCCATGAGGGTGGATTTTTTATTTAACTGGCCTCAGGACCCATCTTCGGGGATTGGCAGAGTGCACTTCCAGGGTGGCTGGGTGGGCTATGGAGATGCAGCCTCAGGGTCTCTGTCTGACTTCCTGCCTTCCCACTCTGCCTCTCTTCCTGGACACCATGAAATGAGCAGCTCTGCTCCACTGTGACGTTTCTGCCTTGGGATCTGGCGACCATGTACTGATCACCCAAAGCCATGAGTTAAACTAAACCTTTCCTCTCATAAACTGTGGTTGTCAAGTACTGTGTCTAAGAAAAGAAAAACCTGATTCACAACCTAAATATCCATAAGCAACCAAACAGACATGTCCACGGGAACATCTGTATAATGGAATACTGCATTAGTAATGACAATGAATGATCTGCTGATCACAATAGGAATGACTGTCACAGACGTAGTACTAGACATGCCAGACACAAGTGCTGCATCCTGTATTTCCTTTACATATATTTCAAAACAAAAATACTAGCCTATAGAACCAAATGTTGGACCAGTGGTTCCTTTGAAGATGAAGTAGAATCTGGGGAAAAAAAGGGATAAGGCATTCCTAGGATATGGGTAACATTCTATTTCTTGATATGCATGATGAGATCACTAGTGTTCACTTTATAATATGTCAATAAAGCAGAACGCTTATTTTTATGTGTAAGAAAAAAAATACCAAAAGTATGCATTCTCAAAAAATAAAGACCACCTGAGGAGAGAAAGGATTTCAGAAGAGACAGTGAGACACGGGTAACACTGTCATGCGCCTCCTTTACTTCTTGGAGCACTCAGGAGTTGTGTTAGGAGGGAACAGCCACCCTGACTGCCCTTCCCAGAACACCCACCCAGCAAGTTCCCTGCCACTTCATCAATGGAGTGAAGCCTGCCTGCTCTCTCACTTCCAGCTCCAGACCAACAATCTCCTAATTAGGTAGGAGATAACTTGTCATTCATTTAAAGTTATATTGCCGATATACTAGTGGTTACAGAAGCATAAAGTGCTAGAGCTAGAAAATGCTTAGAAGGCAGGTACCCAACCCCAACTTTCTAAGAGAATTAAAGCACAAAGAAGTTCATCAACTCACAAAACGTCAGTCGATCAATGCAAAGTCCCTGCTAAATACAGCAGTATTTTGGACTAAAAGGTAGAAACATGTTTACAGTCCTTTTGTGTATTCACTCTAATACTAATCAGGCAGCTACTACATATCATGCCAAGCACTGAAGTTTGTGTATGTTCATCCTATCTAAGGTGAGCTAACTCTCATGTGCATTTAAAACATCCTTCACTTGCAAATTTGCACAGTATTTTCCTTGAATAGCCTACAAGTTATTCCAAGGACTGGACGGTTTCTCCAGCAACAGTAAAGATGGAATTTCAGGAAACGGTGGTGGCAGGGCAGTGAGGGTCTTTCACAGGCCAGGAAAAACCCAGCCTCTCTGGTACTGTAGCCCAAGCTCCTCACCTGGAATCACTGACAGCTCAGCTGCAGGGAGATCCGGGCTTCAGCTACATGTCTAGATCATTAAACCCACCACTATGGATAGCTACTTTAGAAGGTATATTGAACTTACTAATTTCAGTACGATTCTGTACCCTCAAAGCAGAAATGACTGATTATTAAGGCTAGGTCTCAATCTTCTTGCCATAGGGTGAGGAGAACTTTCTAACAGTGGTTTTCGAACTCACCTGGACATTCAAATCACCTGGGAGGCTTTGCATAGTCCGTGCAATGGTGACCCCACAGCATTCGTGCCACAGCGGGCTCCTGGTGTCAGGGGTTCACTGTCACTGGTCTGGAGTCCGGGCCAAGCAGACCGCCCACCTAGCAATGCCCTGACCATACTGCAAGTCAGAATTCAGAGGTGGAACCCTGACACAGTATTTTTAAAGTTCTCCACATCCTTCAGCACAGTCAAGGGCACCAGTGAGCCACACAATTTCAATCCAGTTCCTAAATTTCTTATGAAGTCAGCTCATGTCCACCACACCAGGTAGTTCTAAGGCTGACAAGGGCTAGTCATTTAACTAAACCGTCTGTTACAGACAAATAAGAGATTGAAGGAATACAGTAAGTAACCAATATAAAAATCTGAACAAAGTGAATGGCATATAGCAAGTATTCAAATATTTACAAAATCAGAAAGCTAAAAGAAATAGAAAACAATCGGACAAAAACATGTTTAAGATATACAACACTTATGAAATTAATCATAAATGCATGAGTTCACACAGCAATTCCTTAGTTTCCCTAACTTTCTCTTGTTAAAACCCTCCCAAGAGGGTTTCCTAAAGTGACCTGCCAAAGAATCTTCCGGTCTTTCCTACCAGAACAGACAATGGAAACAAAAGACTTCAAAACGGAATTCTGTACCTTTTTACAAAAAAGCTGTATGAAAACACCCTCGCACGAAGTCCAACACCTTCCTGGAGGGCTTTCATGGTTAACTTGAGTTACTGTGTAGTTTCCGCCCTACCTCAGAGTACTAATGAGAACAGCAGCAACGAAAACTACGGCATGGGCTTACAGGTACTAGTGTGACTGATTCTTAAGCCCTCAGTCAGAAAAATTACATTTACTCCATACTAATCATAAGCACTAATGCCTTTATTTACAAAATGAAACATTAAATTCAACAACTAAATTACCTCAGAATGACAATGCACTATCAACCATCAGGCAGGTAAAGCCAATTTAATGGCCCTTAGAAAATATAAATGCATTTTAGTATTAAGTAATTCTAACAAAGGCGTAAGATAAGCACGCTGTGAACTGCACATACGGACAGGGTGCCCCTCAGAGCACTCACTCCGCACAGTGACGTGTGAACCCCAGGTCTCTAAAGCACAGGAGGCACCAACGAGCCCTCAGAGTCCCAAGAACCAGGAATGTCACCCCCCTCCAGGTAACTCACGTCTGAAGTCCGCATAAACTAGAGTTCCCCAACAAAACAGCAGGCTGTTACAGTCTGTGTCTAACCTGACTCTTTACATGTTCTGGGTGCCCTGGTCTGGTCTAGTCTGGTCTGGTTTTGAGACAGGGTCTCGCTAAGTAGCTCAGACTGGCCTTAAACTCACTATGTAGCCCAGGCTGCCTCGAACTCACAGCGCTTCTCCTGCCTCAGACTCCTGAGTGCTGGGATTCCAGGCAGGTGCCACCATGTGCAGCTTTACCATAGTCTGACATGAGCCGTCAGGGCGGAGTCTGTGCAAGACTGCAGAACTGTGCCCGGCGCCTAACATTCCCTGAAAATGCCTGACCATTAGTCATCAGTTTCAACACGTGACAGTAAGTCAGGAGAAACAAGAAAACCGGCCAGGAAGGGTGGGTAAGGAGAAGGCCGGCTGAGCACAGGGCTCCTCTCGGGCCTGGACAGAGGTGAGCACATCTGGGTGAGACTGAGCTTCCAAAGTCGGCTTCCGTTTTCACAAATGAGCTGCAGCAACGCAACATATTAACAACATGTAAACTCAGTGAGGGGATACAAGAGCTTTCTGGGCTACCTGTGCAACTTTGCTGTAACCTAAAACTACCCCAGAATAAAAGATGTATGTTAAAAACTGTATCGGGGGGTAGATCAACCTAAAAGCAGTGTCGCAGCTGAAAGCACGATGATGCGCAAGACTTTCACAGGTTCAGGCACAGCCTTCCACTCAGACTCTGAGCTGGGACTGGCGTTAGGAAGCGAGGTTCAGGCGGGAGAGAAGAAATACCACCCCCTGCGGGGCAGAGGCGAACGTCCTCCTCTCCCCACCCCACGCAGAGGTTCCCGCTCCTCAGCACCTTCTCCCCGTGCCGAGGCACCGACGCTCAGGACTGGCCCTGCCTCCCACCAATACCCTTCCCGCGAGAGCAGCTGCACACCCCTGCTGCCTCCCTGAAGCGGAAACTTAACGCCGTTCAGGACATCCCGCTCCAAACCTACAAGCACGACGCCAGCTCCCAGCCACGCGGTAAGGGCTGACCTGACCTCTGGCGACCTCACTCCAACCAACTTACCTCCACACCGTGACACTTGTGCTTTTTGTCTTCTAATAGTTTGCATCCTGTACCAGATTGAGAGCTTTTAAGACAGGGAATAGCATGTGTGGTTTAGATTCACTGTCGACAGTCCAGCACAGAATTTTATTATATTTTTACCAATCCTAAATACTGTTTCCATATAAATCATTTTGACAGTCTTTTTAATAATCAGTTAACAAACGGGGCTGGGGATGTAGCTCAGTGGTACAGTACCTGTCTGGCAAGCGTGAGGCACACAGCTTGATTCCTGGTACCAAAAAATAAATAGATAAATTAATTAAATTTAAAAATAATAATAATAATCAGTTAACAAGCACCGCTCCAAATCGGTCATTTGCTTGCATCCAAACCAACCTGAACTTGTGTTCTTAAACAGGACATCTTCACTGGCTGTTGCTGTGTGCAACCGTAAGCCCGCACGGAAAAGAAAAGCCCAGCGGGACGACAGAACTTAAGCACACTACGTGTGCACACTCATGCTGCACACACAACGGTCCACCTCTGAAGCAGGGATTATGTCCCCGTGATGAGCTACAGCAAAGCCCAGAGGGCAGAGAACAGGACAGCACAACAGCGAGCTGACTGGGGCACGACTGGTGAGTGTCACAGCGCGGCCCCCCAGGCGTATGGTCCCTAACAGCCCCACTACTTAGTCACTTTCTATTTTCTTCCGTCCTGGATCAGCAGCAGCCTACACACACTTCACACTGAAGCTGGGCCAAAAGCGGCAGAGCCAGAGCGACAAAGACCGGGAGAGAGCTGCAGCTGAGAGGAGCCAGGCTGACAGAAGCCTAAGCTTCAGGGTCAGCACCAGCCTCCTGGGGTTCAGAGACCCCACCCCGAGAACTCACCCACTGTAACACGCACGCGCACTCGTGAGCCCAAGATGCATCTACCTGGGGCTGCCGCGGCCACCCAACGGCAGGGCAGGTGGAGGCAGGGGAGGGCAGGAGCGCTCCCGGCAGAGCTGGGCCAGGAGCCCCTTCGCCTCCTCAGTGCCCATCGCAGCACAGGTGCCCTCCCCACGGCACGTCCAGCGCCCGCTTCCCTGCCGCTTCCCCTCTGCTGAGTCTGCGGTGACAGTGGCCCTAAGCACAACACAGAAGTCGGCTCCTCAGTGCAAGGCGTCGGCTTTGGGTAGTTACCTGTTATAGCCACAGCAGAAACAAAGTTTCAAAGTTCGGGTTTCATTAAGTCACATCTATTTTTAGCACTTTTGTCTCCTGTGGGTGACGCACTCCTGCCCATAATTAAATGTTCAGGAATCAACCACGGAAGGAGCACACATAAAACAAGGTCACACACGGATCAGTCAACACATCGCGAGCGCGGGTTTGCAGGAGCCCAACCTCGTGCCTTCCCCGATACCGTGTGGATGCTGAGCAGCCCCCGAGGCCTGAGTGCTACAGGCCTGGCCCTGGGTGTGGGTGAGAGGGTGCAGTGTCTGGGCACCTGTGGGAGCCGCTGGGGTCACGGGGCGCACCCTTGGGCTGTGGACCAGATCCCCGCCTTCTCTCTCCTCCTCCAGGACATGAAATGAGCAGGTAGCTCCACCGTCTGCTCGTCACTGCAACCCTGCATCCCCTCCAGAGTCCAGAGCAGTGGGCCAATGGAGCTGGGACTGACCCCTGCGAAACTCTAAGTCCAAATGATCCTTTTCTTTATAAGGTGCTTGTCCCAGGTCTTTTGCTATAGGGACAGAAGCTAACAAATCTGCTAAATCAGTGGTCATAGTAACCTCATAGAATAAAACTACTGCAATAACAAAGTTAATATCAATATTGCTAAAAACAATGTTATTTAATATTACCTGGTCACTAACATTTGCAAATTCCATGGGGAGAGGGGACAACAAAAAAATTGTAAACTGTGCTCACTTCAGCAGCACAAATACTAAAAAAAATTGTAAACTAAAGAACTAAGATTATGAGGCCAAGTTCCTTAATCCACCTAGACCCATGCCCGTTGGTAGAATCATGTTAATGCACAACACATTCTATGAAGTTCATCAAGTCACATCTGTTTGGTTTTTTGGGGTTTTTTTTTTATTGGTACCGGGGATCGAACTCAGGACCTTGCACTTTCAAGGCAGGCACTGGAACCACCAAGCTAAATCCTGGGCCAACTCACATCTGTTTTAACAGCAATTTCATCTCCTAAGTAATTATTACTCTACAACAATAGGCAAGCCTCCCTTGTACTAAGCAGTTCTTCTCTGTGAAGTTTTACACCAAGTCCAACAGTTACACCAAGTTTTGAGCATACACAGAACTGGCACACATAGAAAAGATCTATGTAAGGAAGTAAATACTCAAGAGTCATTCCCTAGACGTTTTCTATTACATAAAGCAGCCTCATCTTAGACAGGAGGGGAGGAAAGGGTACCCAGGGAAAAGAAGAAAGAAAACATGGAATTTTCATTAAACGTTATTTTGTAATGTGCCCACAAAAATCAAGACAGTGAGAGCAAGTTTTGTTTCTCATTCAGCTCTTTTCTTCCACCTTCTGCTGTCTGTGTTTTTAGTTAAAGCAGTATTTCCCAGAAGGTGTTTCAAGGTGCTTCTGCAGGAGAGCTGCTTAGGTAACTAAATGGGGACCACACGCCCTCTCCTCTCCCGCCTTGGGCGGCACAGTGCAGACATAAAACCAAGGGCAAACGCTGCAGAAAATAAAACTGTTTCAAGTTTAATCCAGACTCAAAAATAATTCCTCCACAACACACTCTTTTCGAGAAACATAGTTAAAAAAAATTTATAAAACAAAAAATGAGAAAATGCATAAAATAAGACCATGTCTTTTTAAGGGTTAGGTATACTTGTTTCTTCTGCACCTGTTCTGAAAGTCCTATGAGGATGCAATCAATAAACAGAAAGACATGCGTTCTGAAAAAGTGCAATATGAAGTCTGGGTTCACTCCCACACCCAAGGCCTGGGCCCACACAACCCCAAGGGAGGGTTACAAGGAAACCACCAGCTGGGGGCAGTGGTTCCTTGCCCAACGTGAAGAGCAGGCATGTGACAGGCAGTAAACACATCACCATCTGTGCCACAGACGCTCCGAGGGATTCAGAGGCAAAATGAAAATAAAATCAGAAACAACAATGGAAGGTAGCAGTGTAGTCAACCCTCCAAAGTAACAAATCACCTGACAGTGTCACTTCTCTCCCCTGGTGCTGAGGATTAAACCCAGGGCCTCACACAGGTGGGCTGGGCACGCGCTCCATGAGCCACACTCCCAGGGCCTGGCTCTCAGACTCTTTAACGTATCACAGTGCTTCTCAACCCAAAATACAAGAAATGATTTCAAATACTTTCCTAAAAACAAGTAAGAAAATCACATTCAACATTTTCAATAATTACTTTCTCTTTTTTAACCTTGGTCTAACCACCTACTTTAAAGATACAGAATGGACCTGAGGATTCACTAAAATCTACTACTTCTTTAAACACTATTAAATGTAAATGCAGCTGAAGGACTGCTTTCAACATCAACCAAGTCAGTGAATCTGTAAGTTTTCCAGTTCAAAAGGCAGTAGAAGAATGTTATATATCTCTTCTAACACCTATTCTACTTTTGTCTCTTTAACCTAAAACTAACCATTTCCTAGCCTCTTTTTTAAATTCACAAAACATGTCTATTGTAGAAAATATAATTATGGATGGAAGGAAGGGGAGATTTTAAGTTGCCTGCAATTTCTTCACCCAGATATCAGGCTTTTTAAAGCCATTAATATTAAAATTTAAGTTCTTGCCATTTTTTTCTGCAAATTTAAGCAGTGCCACACTATACCTGTGCCCCTTGATAACAAGGGACGCCAGGTGAGTTGACCTGCTGCTAAAATCCCTAAGTAAACGGGGTGTTAACCTTCATTTTCCTACATATTTCTAATTTTACGAACAAAAAAATGGTATTTCATGAAAACTATAGTCAGTATCTAGAGGAAATTCTGTGTGTAGCTAGGCCATTTGTTCTCTTTTTGCATTTTCCCTTGTCCTTTTTTCACTGTTGATGTGTCCATCTTTCTTTCTGAGCTGTGAGAGTTCTTTGTGTCAAGGATAATCAGTCCCCTTTATCTTGCAAATAATTTTCTCCAATAATGTTTAGTCATAAATAGTTTAAGATAAAAAGGCTGGGGCCGGGGATTTAGCTCAGTGGTTCCGGCGCCTGCCTTGCAAGCGCAAGGTCCCAAGTTAGATCCCTGGTACCAAAAAAAAAAAAAAAAGATAAAAAGGCTGAGTAGAACAACAATGTGGAAATTAAAAGTAATTTTTAGATTAACGTCAATAGATTCACTATGTAATAGTATCTCTTTAGGATTTAGAGAAAAGTTGCAGATTAGAGAATTTTGAGTTCTCCTTTTCATATTAAGAATTACGTGAGGAGGAAAAAATTGAACAGCTGGACATCAGAGAGAAGCTAGCTAGGAAGGAAGAAACAAAGTCAGCCCCACAACACTAGGGGTGAGCTCTGACCCAGGAGCCCAGGGCCAGGTCCCGGCTCTTCCTGCTGAACCGAGCAGCCAGTCACAGCTCTACACCTGCTCCTCGTCTGCAACATGCTAACAGCAGGCACTCCGAGACTTCATGGGCTCAGACATTAACTGGAGACAGTGACACACAGTAAGTGGGCAACAAATGAGTTTTTTGTCATGTAGTTCACCAAGTTCATCAAAGCTCTAAACCTTTAATTTTACAACTTTAGCCCCTAGGCTGTACAAAACACAACAAAAAAGTCTCAATCTGAATGTATTCAAACTTCAGATTTAAGGGGCGGGTGCTTTGGCACTGAACTAAATCCCCGCCTCTTTTATTATTTTTTGTCACAAGACTGGGCTCACTAAATCACTAACTTGCCAAGTGTGGCCTCAAACTTGCAATCCCTTCTGCTTCAGCCTCCCAGACTGCTGGGATTGCACACGTATGCCATCACACTGGGCTAAACTTTCAGATTTTGACTGTGTGAGTTATTGGAACCTAACTGTTAAACATACTCAGCAAACATTCTTTTTGTCACTTTGGTAAACTCCCCATTAGTCATTCTCTTTAGAGCGATGAACACCTCACTTGGAATTATAGAACACACCTCATAATTCACTCTGCCAGGATGGAGCGGGATTATTTGGGGAAAGAGAGGTGGAACAGCATCACAGAGCTGACACCTTCCTTTGTGACCTTCTGCTGGAGGAGGAACTGCTGCCGCAGACACTCGGCCCACCTCTTCACCAGGTGGCGACACTGCCTACCGCGCTTCCTCGGCTTCCCTCAAGGCTCGTTGGCTCGGTGGCAGGCTGGCCGCTTCAGTCCCACAGCTCTGTGCAGGCCTGGCCTCAAGCTCCCTCCCACCCACGCCACACAGTACCTGACGCCTCAGATCTGCTTACTCTGTGCTCCTCAGCCCCTACAGCTCCCTGCTCTGAGTCTCACTGTCACCTCTAAGCTACCTGTCCAACATGGTGTCCACTGCCACATGTGACCGTGGAATGCCTGAAATGCTATGATCCATACCCTGGATTTGGAGACTTGGTATGAAAAGAACAATATAAAATGTCTCAGTAGGTTTTCACACAGATTACATACTGAAATTATAATACTTCATTTTTAACTTTTTTGGTGGGTCTTAGAAAACATAAAAACACCTGCATGCCTTGTATTCTATTCTACCATACAGCACTGACATAACCTTATTCTGACACTAGTGTTGTGGAAACTTAACCCTCCACACTACTTCCCAAACAGTATTACTGAAATAGGGAAATAAAAAATAAGAAACCAGGGGCCAGGGATTTAGCTCAGTGGTTCCAGCACCTGCCCCGCAAACACAAGGTCCCGAGTTCAACCCCCAGTACACACACACAAAAAAAAGACCAAGTTGTATAATAAGCTAAGCCCCAGCTGAGTTGATTAACGTATTTCAATAGTTATAGCTGCGCTGTCTCATAAAGCCCAGGCCCACCAAAGATGTTACAAGCAGCTTCCTGCAACAGTAATGGGACAGTAATTTGCAATCTTCTGAAAAATCTCTCTTCCCCCCAGGGCTGGGGATTGAATCCAGGGCCTTCCCACTGAGCTACACTTCCAGCCCTTTTTTATTTTTTATTCTGAGACAGACCAAGCTGCCCAGGCTGCCCTCAAAGTTGCAACCCTCTTGCCTCAGCCTCCGAGTGCCAGGACTGCAGGCATGAACCATCGTGCCCAACTGGAAAAGTGTATCTTGAAAAGATAACCAAGAACATCCTGGTACAAACTGGCTACAAACACATGAGTAATATGTATCACAGATTCACTAGGTGTTCAACCTAGAGAATATTCAATGTGAAGGAAAGAAATGAGAAAGGGTATCTAAAACAATTGTTTTTTAAATAATGAATCAAACAGACAAATCTGAAAGAAATGAGAGAACAAAGATTAAGTATAACTTGGTAATTTACAACCTAGCTTCAGTTATCCCAAAATAAAATCAAACAAGTACTTATTGATTTCCTATTCTCTACAACTTGGAACAGACAACAAGTGACACTGAAGAGTTAATACTGACTGTGAGAATCCTTATCTAAACATGCATCCCCAAGAAGCTAGAGCCACTAACGAAACTACGTGAACCAGATACACACAGCGACGTGCAGAGACACGATTCCAAGGAGGGATGGCAAGATGGAGGCAGCATCCTAAGGGAGGTTAGCAACACAAAGCCACGGTCTGTGGACACAAGTACAGAGCAAAGACTGAAACAGGACTGGCAGGAAACCTACCCATCTTTTAACCATGGGTGGGTATAGCTGAAGGGAGGAAATGGGTCCTTAACTGCCCCAGGGCTCCTGGGCAGACTGAACCTCTGCACTGCACTGCCATGCCAGATCCACGCCTCATTCCTGTCTCCTACTGGAAGGTGCCACATTTAAAAACGTATGCACAGGTTGCCGTGGCAACACAATCAAAATGGGAGGCATTTGTTTAAAGTCAGTTAAAACACTTCTCCAGCGAACCGTGCCTTTCGAAAAGACAACAGAAGCACATCTCCAATCAACTCACTGAGCAGCAAATACCAACTTTACAGCAACCGTGCAACCCTGAACCTGCTCGCTCTTCAGAGCTGAACATGTATCCCTGCAGCTGGTTAGGAAAAGAATACCTGATTCAACCTCGCTGCCAAAATGCACGACTGAATCAGACAGTGCAAAATCCTCTTTAGTGATCATGGGGCAATTCTGTGCTAGAAAATATACTCTCCGAGAGGACACCTTATGGCTGAGGAAACAGACACTGCACACACGTTTTGTTATACCCTCCTCCTCGTCTTCCCGGGTTTCATGGGGTGTGGGTGTCTCAGATCTCTGGGACCTGAGGGAAGACTGGGGGCTGAATCAGGGGCTGACCTCCTCTCTGGCATTTTCTGGGCCCTGGGTTCCATTGCCAGCACCAAAGCAACACAAAAGATCTAAACGAAGAGTAGAGCAAATGCCAACACTTTTCATCAGCAAAATTAGAGAAAATGAGTACCAGTCGAAGAAAGAAGCAGCTCCTTAGTCACTGAAAAGTACCCCAGGGGTATTTTTAGTGTCTTCCACAGTCTTCAATCCCGGAGCTATGGGAGGCTCGCTCAGGAGGGTCACAAGTTCCAGCCCCACCTGTCTCAAAAACTTTGGAAGGCTGGGGACACAGCTCAGCGAGAAGGTTCCACCCCGAGCTCCACTAGGATCCCAGGACCGCAGCGCCAGCTCTGCTGAGGGCCACCCAACCGGCCCCATCTCGGGGCAGCAGCCCAGAACCTCTTCTCCAGGGAAGGGTGCATCCTCTCCACAACACAGCCCAGAGCCTGGCAAGGGGCTGGCACTCAGAACAAGGGCATTTTGTATTTGTTGTTTTGTTTCGTGGTTTTTTCTGAGACAGGGCCTCACTGTGTAGTTCAGGCTGGCCTTGAACCCACCGTGCACCCAGGCTGGCCTCAAGCTTATGGCGATCCTCCTGCCTCTGCCTCCTTAGCCTCCGATTCAATGAGCACTTCCTATTAGGTGCTGCTACCGATAAGCCATGAGATTTTTAAAATCGATCACTGCTTTCTATAAGACACTGAGAACAAAATGGTTTTTTATAGAGTTTGTTTCAAATGATCTTTTTATCTATTACTAATAAATTTTACCCCTTCGTTCCCAAATGCATTTCTTTTTTTAAATAAACGGAGAAGTATTCTGGTAAACCACCCTCCCCCACAGCAGCTGTTGTGTGAAACTGACTCATGAAACGTACACACGGAGCTGAAATGTTTGATCATCTGGTCCCACTGACTGGCCAATGTACCAGTGGGCTTTTCCATCCCATAATTTATCTTCAAATACTCCAAACAAACTGCTCACTGGTTTTGTCAGAAATCAAATGAAATTTATTACATATAAAAAAAGTTCTTCACTTGTCCAAGTTAGAAAATCCATAAACTTCTGACTGCACCAAAAAGGGAAAACTAAAGCAACATATCACCATGACTTTTAATGTTCCAAATGGCACTGAGGTATCTTTTTTTACTTTTGAAGTCAAATAAAAACAAATACCCGGCCTGGTGGAGAGACGCATGTCTGTAATCCCAGCCCTGGGGAGGCTGAGGCAGGAGGACTGCCGTGAGTTCAAGGCCAGCCTGGGCTACATAGCAAAACCCTGTCTCCCAAAAAAAAGAAAGAAAAAAACCCCAAATACCCAAGTTAAGTAATTTTTGGGGGGGTACCAGGGATCAAACTCAGGTCCTTGTGCTTGCAGAGCAGGCAGCAGAGCCACTGAGCTAAATTCCAGGCCCCAAGCTAAGTCATTTTAAGATTGCTATGGAGGGTGTTCTCTGTAGAAAGTAACTAAGCATCGCTAGCAGCCCACACAGGTAGCGTGAGAGACGCACGCCACGCCCCTGCTGACAGCGACACACACACAGGACCTGGGCTCCTGGGCCCGTGGGCCCACTGCACACTAGGGGTTTCTAACTGAAATAAAGTCAGGCTGGTCAAAATTCTCTTTAATACTGGCCAGTAAACACAGGAAAAGATGTTCAACCTCACTCAGAACCCTGAACATGCTATCAGAACACTGGGACACAACTTCTCACTTCTCAGGTTGGCCAAATAAAATTTTAATGAAAATCCATTGCCGCAACGACTCTTATACACGGTTGGTAGAAACAGACGCTATCACAGCCTTTTCCAGGAGCCATCTGACAATACGGCAGCGTCAGAACACTCTCAGCCTCTCTCTCCCTGACCCTACGACCCAGCATCTGACTTACAGAAGCATCCGTAACACACAGCACCGCCTGCAAGGGTGAGGCAGCCGGGACGCCCAGCGCCCGCCCACCCGCCCGCCTGCCACACCGATGGCGGCGAGGACAGGGAGGCTGCGCTCGCTCATGGGAGCTGGTGTTCCTGTCAGACTGAGGCCGGCCCCCAAATCAGGTCACAGAAATACTTAAAAGGCAAGAGCCGTGGATACAGACTGACTCCACTTATTTAAATTAATAAAAGATAGCTACATATGCTCCTGATAGTTTTTTCCTCAAACATAAAGTCATTACAGACTTTGGAATGGGGCGTACACCAAAGGGAGACTTTCTTTTCTTACACTGTTTTAACACTTACATTCTAGTTTGTGTTGCTGATAATTTCATGTAGATATTTATACACAGGCAGTATTTTTGAGACAGATTCCATATCGACACTTCTCAGGCCTTCTCGCAGGCACTAGGGCGGCACTATCTGTGGTAGGCTCTCCTCCCAGGCCCCATGTGCTAAGTGACCTGCGAGCATTCTGCCCTCACCTGCTGGGCAGTGCCATTTATCCCCTCTCCTCTGCCTGGCTGCAGCAAATCTGGACTTTCAGCACCTAAAACTGTCAATTACCAAAAAGCCTGTCAATTACAAAAAGGACAACCCAAAACTATTTTAAGAAATAGTAATACTACTGGAATTAATATGTATCTTCCAATAATTGTTTTGAAAACAGAAACATAAGTTCAGATTTGTTTGATGTGTAACTAGCTTTATTTACCAGGGAGTGCTTTTTTAACATTACACCTGGCATTTTGCCAATTTTTTTTGAATCTACATATATGTAGGTGTAAAAACATATGGCTATATTAAAATCACTGAAACTATACTAAAACTCTATCTACAATGAAAAACTATCCCCTGCCAATGTAAAGTATTGAGAGCATTTGAGCTAGACATGACAATGAATGGGTGAAATACAAACAACTACATTAGCTTTCAAACCTTTAATCTAGTAAAGACAATTTATCATCCACAGACAATCAGTGAAGACCACAGGCGCTCACTCACTAAGTCCAGCATTCTTACAGAGGGACTCATAACCGTGACACGTTAGGAGCTGCAATTCCAAGAGTCCCCATTTCCCTTTCAGAAACTATCTTAGTGCCAATTCCTGTTTACTGGATTTCTTTCTTCCTGTTCAATGACTCCACCCCTATTCAAACAAAACCAAAAACCTGAAGGAATTTATTTTTAGCACAAGCATCCAGTGAGGTATTTTCTATTTAATCAACAGGATGCAAAGTTTTTTTAACGTCTAACAAAAACTGCCTGCTTTGTTCACTGTCCAATTGCTAATAAGGGAAACCTTTTAACAATTCTTATCTACTACAAAGACATTAATTTTTAGCTTCATATCCCTGTGATAATTTCAGGATTTAAAAGTACCAAAGTAACCTTTAAAGAAAAATATTAAAAGTATTCCGTGTGTTTTTGCCAGTAAAGGAAACATTGCAGAAGACAGCTAGAATCTTCTTTTATTAACAAAGCTTTAACTGTGTTTTGCACTGGGCAGGAAGCTCTTCTTCAAAGACTGAGCGCGACACAGTTATATCCTGAGCTGCGGCTGGAGGAATGGAGCACTCGCCCTTTCCACACGAGCCCATCTCCCTCCATGCTGCCCGTGAGCCCTGCGGGCAGTGCCCTCCCACACTGGGCCCAGCTACCTGACTGCACCCTATTCCTCTGGGGATCCCAGGGCCCTCAGCACCTGGCGCCACACACACAGGGGTGTCCACAGACCCCTGGAGCACCACAGAGTATTCGGCGGGCGCTTCCTAGGCCTCTTCACAGCGGCTCGTGACAGAGTTGCCTGTCACTAAAACGTCACTGAGCCAACTTAGCAGAGGCACCAGAGTGCCCGAGACGCCGTGTCACAGGAAACCTGCCCACCTATTTCGATTCACTGCCAGGCTGCAATTCCCTTCACATGGTAATTAAATGGGTATTCTCCCAGTCTAATGTAACCTAATCTAAGACTAACACAGGACTGTATGGCTAGGACTCTCATCCTGCTGTCGTGGTTCAAACAGTCTCAGAGAAGGCTTTGTGTTCCAGGGAGGGAGGGATGCAAACTGACTGAGACAAGCATGCCTTGAGGTTATCACACTTCATCTCCTAATCCTTTCACTCACCCAAAGTCAAAATACAACGGCAAAATTTTGTCTTCATCATAAAAAAAAAAAATTTTGTCTTCATCATAAAAAAAAATCTCCAAAGCTGAAATTCTGCTCCTTCACACGAGCCTTCCTGCTTCCCAAATAGTCACTCAGTTAACCCACAAGAGAGATCGCTTCACACTCATCGGTGCAGCAGAATCTAACCAAATCAGAGGCTGCCCAGGTGGGATTCTGACAAGGCTGGCCCACACCCTAAGGCAGGAAACTACTCCAGTGCCTCCCTGCCCAGCCTGGAGTCAAAAGCTGCGGGAGACTGCACTCAGTGTGTCAGAGATACCCACAGCCAAACTGGCAGCATCAGTATCTGTGACTTCAGCTAGACACCCGGAGACACCACAATGTGAACTCTATTCCTTACGGCCTATCAGAAAGGGCATGCTTTGTGGCAGCACTTTCGGGTGTTGTGTGCATGTGTACTCCGTGTGTGTGTGTGTGTGTGTGTGTGAGACGTGTGGGTGGGCAGACATGCACGCAGGCAGATTCCCACCCAGCCCAGACCCAAGCTCCTTTCAGCAGTACAGGGTGGCATAAAGCAGACAGCGGTATAATCTCTGTGGAGATGGCTCCCAGTCAGCTCTCTCCCCAGAGAAAGCTTCTATGGGATGGATCAGGCTACCTTATTGCGGTAAAATTAAGCCGTACTCATAACACTACACTAACTAGTGATTCCGTGTGTGCTGAAGTCGATTATACATGAAGATGCTCGGCAAATTAATAATGCAATTAAATCTCTATGTGGGCACATCTACCCTACTTAAGAGTTTAAGACACCACCACATTAGGTGACTGCTAATCACAAATGAACAATTTCTTAATTCATTAAAACAATTCTATCTGGGTAAAGAAAAAATTTTTTTAAATTATTATTACTTTTTGTGATTATAGGTATAAGTTACATATATTTTTTTCTTTTGGTACCAGGGATCAAACTCGGGTCCTTGCACTTGCGCAGCAGGCAACATGTATTTTTTTAATACTCTACAATGCAGTCATCGCAGAAATACAAACTGCCCTTCCTGGTAAATTTTAAATCTTTATAGTTTATTTCCATTTATTTTTCACAAACTCACTTCCCTTTCCTAGAATTATGTCTCAGGCCTAACACCTAAAAAGGGGTGCTCTTTGTTCTCTTTCACCCACAAGGAAAATGCAAAACAACTTCAATATTTAAAGATGCCACTGTTATCACGGGCCAGGTGTGGTGGCACACACCTGTAATCCCAGCACTCCGGGAAGCTGAGGCAGGAGGATTTTGAGTTTGAGCCCAAACTGGACAACTTTGCAAGACTCTGGCTCAAAATAAAAAAATTAAAGGGGGCCAGGGCCTGGGGGTGTACCTCAGGCAAAGGCCCTGGGTTCAATCGCCAGTACTACTCCCCTAAAAGGGCCACCGTGTAAGTACTGTCCATTGCTGTTACCCAAAGTTCCTGTGCATCTGAAGTCTAACCCCTCAAGTAATTAAATTTGGAGCTAAGGACCTCGAGGGGTAATTAGGGCTGGGTGGGGCCAAGAGGACAGGACAGTAGGACAAGGACTCGAGGCCACTTACATGGAGCAACACTGGGGGACTTACTGTCACACTCCCCACCGCCCCACACACGGGCAGGGGAAGGCGCCGGGCTCACCCAAAGGAGTCTCCGCGGAGACCAGGGCCCCTGAGAAGAGCTCTCCTCCTTCATGTCTACAGACTTCCACTGCTTAGGCACGATCATCAAATTTTCTTAGGATATGAAGAATTAATTACTTACAGTAAGTAATTCACTTGAGAGAAATATACCCTCCAAATACCGAAAGCTGCTGGAGTGAAATACAGCTTGGAGCACAGTGCTGAAATTCGCCCTTCAGTCACTGGGGACAGGCCCTCCCGCAGTTGGAGAAGACCAGGCCTCTGGTGAGGGAGACCGCTAGGCCAGCACCCAGACTGCTGCTCACTCGCGAGCGAGTCCTCCCTGGGTCGCAGTGAGTATCCCCGGCCCCACCTATCCCAAAACTGCATTCCCAGCTCCACCCCTGTGCCTGACCTTCCAGAAGTGCTCTTCTGGGGTAGCATGCCACTGCCCACACGCTCTGAATCCAGCGCCGTGCCCAACCCGTCCCTGCCAGGCAGCCCAGCGCTCCCCTCGGGCTCTGCCTCTCCTTGCAGGCCCACGCCTTCCCAGACGCTCCGCAGGGGCGCCAGCCTGCCCGAGTCCTCAGGGCAGGACTCTCCGGGGAGCTTCCCACAGGCGCGCAGTGCACCGAGTAACTTCATTTCCAGACAAGTGCCGAGTATTTACTGCGATCAGCTATGGCAAAGTATTCTGGCAGTGACGTTCACTGTAAAAGGCAAAAATAGTCTCTGTAATTTTCTAATCTGCTTTAATACCCAAGTGTTCTGGTTCGGGGGCTGCTGTTTGCCTGCTGCGCACGCGCACGCGCACGCTCAGCAAACTCAGTCGCTCCACGCGAGGTCCCTCAGCGCCAGCAACGCTTCCCGGGAGCTCACCACAAAACCTATGGTGGAATCTGAGAAAAATATAATCTTTTTGGGTTTGGGGGAGTTTTTTGGTACCGGGAATCAAACTCAGGACCTTGCGCTTGCAAAGCAGGCGACGGAAGCACTGAGCTAAATCCCGGGCCCAGAAAAATATAATCTTTAACAGTTTTTAGAACACAATCCATTGATTTTATACTCAAAAAGGTACAAACTTGCAATGTTATGTAAATTAAATCAAAATTTAAAATAAGTAAATTTGTAATTTAACCAGAACATTAGAATGAGTAATGATTCTGCTGCAAATAAAAATTATTTTGCAGAACTGCCAAGTTTTTAGTTTATTTGGTTTTTTGGTACCGGGGACCGAACCCGGGACCTTGCGCTTGCAAAGCGGGCAGCACTGAGCTAAATCCCCGTCCCTCAGAACTGCCAAGTTTAAAAGTGCCATTCAAACTAATAAAAGACATACACCCAGAATATATGAAGAACCCTCACAACTCAAGAAAAACAACCTGATTTTTAAAAATACTAAATGCAGCATAGTAGCTTGGATTCAGTTCTAAAGTGGTAAGACATTAGTGGAAAACTACCAAAGTCAAATGAGGTCTGCAGTTCAGTGTTAACAGTAGTGCTCCCATGTCCATTTCTTTCTTTTGACAGATGTGCCCTAAGTGTTAACAGACGTGACAGGCATACGGAAACTCTGCACTTATCCTGGCAACTTTTCTGTAAATCTGAATTTATCGCAAAAAGGAAGTTAAAAGGAGACCAAAACATTTTAAAACATATTTGCCAAAGAGAGGTATAAATGGAAGATAAGTCTATGAAAAGGTTCTAGTCACTACTTGTCTTTTTTTTTATTCACTAAGTTTACTGGTACACTTTAGTATATAATATGCTGATATTCATCATTGGGATCTTGTAGCTTTACATGGTGTACCTTGGTTCTTATTTTTTTCCCCATTCCTCTGTCCTCCCTTCAACCCCTCCACCCCTCCCTATTTACAAAGACTTTGTTTCCACTTTTTCCTTTTCTCGTATTTATTCCTTTCCCCCTCCTCCTCCCCTTTTCCCTTTGCCCCTTTTCTTCCTATTTCACATTATCTATTGCATATTTTGATCCTCATTTACATTTTCAGTTTCTCACACCAGAGAAACTATTCGGTATTTACACGTGTGTCCTATTTATTTCACTTAAGAATCATGGCCTCAATGTGCATCCATTTAGCTATACATGTCTCTAGTTTCTCATTCTTTATGGCTGAGTAGTACTCCATTTAAAACACACACACACACACACATTTTCTTTATCCAGTCTCCAGTTGATGGGCAATTGGGCTGTTTCCAAGCACACTACCCCTGAGCCATGGATGGCCCTCCACACACTGATCAATTATCTTAATCATTAAGAAAATATAAACCTGAACGTAATGTTTATAACTATACTATTCGTAATTGCTAAAAAGTGGAAACAAACCAAGTGTACATCAACTGAAGAACAGCTAAGCAAAATGCAGTGGACCAAAATGTAGTGAAGTATTATTTGCCCATAAAAAGAATGAACTGCTCAAAGGGTGCAGGGATTTTCTTTCTGCAGTGATGAAAATGTTCTTCGCTGTGCATGTCTGTGAGCATACTAAACACCACTAATTACATATTTAAGGGTGGGTGAATTTTATGTCTGTGGATTACATCTCAATAAAAACACAACCAGGTACCATTAAATACCTTAGATGTCTTAAAAATAAAATCCAAGTGCTAACTAAAATGCAAAACAACTTGCATTTCTGTACATTGATGAAGAAAATACAATATAATACAACCACTTAGGAAAAGCGTTTGCAAGTTTCTCACACAGTTAAAGATATATCCACTCTATATGCTACCAACCCAACACTTAGGTCTTTATCAAGAAAAATAAAAGCATATATCAATGCAAAAACATATAGGTGAATGTTTATGGCCACTTCACACCTAACTGGCAAAAACTAGAAGCAATCCAAACATCATCAGCCAGAGAAAAAATAAACAAGTTTCAGTTCATCCACACCATGAACAACTACTAGTAACCAATAAAAAGAAATAAACTATTAATACAAGCAACAGCCTGGCTATATCTCACAATTACTCCTCTTATGAAAACTGACCTACAGAGAAGACTATACACTGTATGATTCCAGGTACTTGTCAGCCTTACCACAGCAAAGCTGTAGCAAGAGGAGCAGATCAGTGCTTGGGAGAGACAGTGCTGAGCAGAAAGGGTTGGCTACAGAGGGGACGAGGAAATTTTCCTGGGCAATGGAGAACTCTCTGACAGTACTCATAGCTGTCCCGTGACTCTGCGCGGAAACTCAGAATTTCACACTAAAAAGACAGACAGAGCTGAGGAGGTGGCTCCGAGGTGGTACACATGCCTGCCATTCACGAGGCCCTAGGTTCAATCCCCAGCATTGCAAAAAAAAAAAAGCTGAATCTCACCATATAAAAATTATATCTAACTTCTAAAAAAAACTGTATTCAGCTTAATATTATAAAAGAAGAAATGTCCTAACACAATGCTGGTAGTACTATAAACTGCGGATACAGTAAGGAGCAAAACTAGAAATGTAAATCCCTATGGCCCAAGCAGAAATACACCAGGAGACATAAGTGAGGGATATTCATGGTAGCACCTTAAATAACCTGTAAGAGTTAGACACACGCATGCACACCTGAACACTTGATCTTAGCCAAAAAGGCCAAGAAGCGATACACACACCTAAACAAGGGAGCTCTTCACACACTGATCTAGAAAGATCGGCATGTTAAATAAGGGTCACACATAAATAAATCATGCAGATATAATTTTGAGCAAAAGAAACTATTTCATATAGGTCTATGAATACTTTTAAATCTCTTAAAGAATAATCAAGCCCTTATCAAGCCTTAAAATCACCCACCAGCATTAGGGGACCAGGAATTAAGTGGGTATGGCCAGAGGAGGAAATAAGACTCCACCATGTACCTTTCCGTATTTTTTGGTGTGTGAATCATGAAAAAACAAAACTAAATATATAATATTTAAAATATCAACTTAAAAAACATACAGCTTAAGTATGTACAAGGTATAAGCATTTTTTATAACGCTGAAGACATCCCAGAAACAGAAAGTGTATGATCTCGGGCACTCACCACATGAGTTACCTTGAGATTACAAGAAAATGAGCAATCCACGTAAGAGACTGCAGTAGCTACTTAACCTTTCATTCTGATCTAGCACCCCACAAAAATGGAAGAAAATGGGGCCAGGGGTTTAGCTCAGCGGCACCATGCCTGCCTTGAAAGCACAAGGTTCTGAGTTCAATCCCCAGTACCAAAGGAAAAAAAAAAAGAAAATGAAGAGGAAGAAATCATGAACAAAGAACGGTTTAGAAGGAAAACTTACAATTGGGGGGGGGGGGGCACCGACATGAGAAAACGAGCCAAGAAGCTTTGGGTCCCTTTCTTCCCCGCAAGGTTGTCTCCCTTCCCTAAAGGAAGCCGGCACTTTCCACATCTTGGAAGAGCCAGAGAAACAGCTGGGATCACTTGCTGCAGACACAGTCGCATGTCCTTGCAGCTGAAGCACAGGGAGACATCACTTAGACACTAACAGACTTCCAGGCAGGTTACCGTGGGATTTCAGGAGCACGCAGGGCCCTGGAAGCACCACATTCCAAAGCCTAGGGGTGAACTGTTTCTCATTCTCTAGATGAGACCGAGACACAATCATAGAATGGTGTCGAGCTACATAACTTCAGATAAATAGTATTTCTACGCAGGATATGAGCTTAGGAATTATTAGTGTATGTACATGAGTAAATGCCTCTCAATTCTGTCAAATTCTAATCCAACTAGTCCCTCTTGAATAGTGTGTGGTCAGACACAAAATTCACATAAAACCTAAGTGATTATCCTCATGGCAACAATTAGGAAAGCACAATGCCAGGCACCCTGTGGCCCCTCAATCAGGGCCCTGAGCTATGGCCCACGTGTGCACCTGGATCCTCCCAGGCAGAAGACTGCCAGCCCCGTGCTTTTCCTCTATGTCCCCACACCAAAAAGCCAAGTATTAGCTAAGCAATTCCATGCTGCAACTCCATAAATAAGAGATGCCAGCTCTGTGTTTCTGACAAAGCAGCAGATGCGAGCTGTGCTACTTCCGAGAAAAACCACTCAGTTTCCCAAGTCCAGACCAACCAGCAAGGCCTCGATCAAGCCCAAGGTCCCCACAGCCCAAAGAGCTCAAGTGCACTTACCACTTAAACCTTCTCCAACTGACAAAATCCTAACACACCACTGATTGGGGCGGGGGTCAAGATACCAATCGTAACTGATCAGCAATCACCAAGAAAATACACTTAAGTCCTTAACATGGTAGTCAACTGAGAAAATTAGCAAATAATAAATCTGATAGTATTAAAACCATCATTTGAGGGGAGCTAGGGCTCATACCTATAATTCCAGCAGCTCAGGAGGCTGAGGCAGGAAAATAACAAGTTTGAGCCCAGCCTGGGCAACTAGGCCAGTGTGGAGATCAGTGGGAAGAATAAGGCCTAACTGGCCTCCTCGGTGAGCACTAAGGAGAGAGAGGGCACGCGAGTGTGCTGACACACTGCGGGGAGAAGCAGAAACACCCGAGGTTGAGCTGTTTACCCAGAGAAGTGCCGTGGAGGGCGGGAGACAGGTGAGTCCTGTGGACTCTAACTGCTCGTGCCCGGGTCTGCATGAGTAAAGCCAAGGGGCGCCAGTCACTTGGGCTCCAGGTCGAAGGGAGACATGAGCCCCCTGCCCCCCAGGTTTTACCTTGTTTCTGCGTCTCTTTATTTTTCATCTTCGTCACCCCTTGGCCAGGATTGAGCTTGTAGGCTGGTTCCTACAGGCAAGACCGTGTCTCAAAATTAAAAAATTAAAAATTAAAAAAAAGAGCTGATGGGGCCAGGGATGTAGCTCAGCAGTACAGCACCTGTCTGGCAAGCGTGAGGCCCTGAGTTCAATTCCTGGTATCAAAAAGGGGAGGGGAGGGGAGGGCCAGGGATTTAGCTCGGAGGTTTCACCGCCTGCTGTGAAAGCCCAAGGACCCGAGTTCAATCCCCGGTACCAAAGAAAAGAAAAGGAGAGGGGAGGCTGAGGATACAGCTCAGTGCAAAGGCCCTGGGTTTAAGTCCCTGTTACCATCAGAAACAAAGTCATATGAAACTACTGCCTCAGATAAAACTGGAGAGTAAAACAGGCTGCTAGAAAGGTCTAGTTAAGGGCCAGGGATTTAGCTTAGTGGTTCCAACACCTGCCTCGAAAGCACAAGGTCCCAAGTTTGATCCCCAGTACCAAAAAAAAAAAAAAAAAGCCCTAGTTAAAATAACAGCTAACATTTATCGACAGCAATCTATTTGCTAAGTCTAGATCTAATTTAAAAGCAGAACTCCCAGTCCTACTGTATATTAACTGTAATAGTTTTAAATTTTTTAATTTTAATAAAATTAGACTTTAGTCCTGAAGCTCATCTCCAAAGTAACAGCAACCTGGTAGAGCATCTTAAATACAGAAAAACATCCTAAGCAAACCACAACTTCACTGTAAAAGTGTTCATTAACAGCAGGAGACACTTACTCCCAATCTCACAGCACACAAAGTGGAGTTAAGAGGAGGGACTCTGAAAAGACAGTCAACGTCCCTCAGCAGCTGGGATGTGGAGACAGCACCTCCCACCTCGCCAGCGCAAGTGAAGACTGCATAACGTGGGCCATGAGCAAACACACAGCCAGCTACCTGGCACGGAACAGGCACAGGAGTGCCAACTGCTTTTCCACACCCTGCTCCCCAAACGTGAGGTGACAATGCACGACCCGACTGCAAGAGTGAGCACTGCGCAGACAGGCTGCCCACTATAGCCACTGTGGTACTTTCTAAAGAACTACACCCACAAGCAGCTCTTCGTAACTACAGCAGAATGTAAGTACTCAGACTGTTGTGCTTCCACTGGGGAAAAGTTACAGCAATTCAAGCTCCTTTTGAAATTCTTCAACACACAGCCCTGAAATTCCTCTCTCATATTCTTACTGCTCTCCCATTTTCTATGTAGGTTTCTACCCACGTGTCTAAGCTCAAATTTAAATGCAGAACAGTGACAGATTTTAGTAATCAAAATGTTTATTCTCTTAAACCAGAACCCCATAGATGTTACACATATGGAAAGACTCTGCTGCTTTTCAAAGTGAGGAACTTTGGGTTCGGCTTCTTTACTAGAATATAACGATCAAAATTATTAGAGATACACTGGTGGATAGTTTTTACACAACAGTTCTCAGAAGTCTGAAAATGTCTTATATGAAAGCTCATTTTAAAACTCAATATGAAGCCTGTGCTTCTGAAATGATTAAGATAAGTATTAACCTGGACAACCAAATAATTTTAAGATATGGATTTCCTGATTATACACGTCAAAAGAGGCATTTCTTCTGTAAATACCACCAGGCAAATATTACAAGGATCTTAGCCTATTATAAGTTACCAGTTTTACTGGCACTCATATTTTTATTATGTTGTTGATAGTAAGGCCTTACATTAGGACTTTCTCGTGGGTTATGCCCATTTAAGCCTCAAAACTACCCTAACAATAGATACAACTTCGTGTCCCATTTTGCAATGAGAAAACTAAGACCCGATGAAAACTGCAAGGATCATACTGAGAGTATGGGATAGAACACGAGTCTCTCTTTACCAGCTACTTTTCCTCACTACATGTAGACTCCAAAATGAACTATTACAGTGAAACTGATGTAAAAGAGAAATTAAAGGTATTATGACTCTCAATTGTTTTGGTCGCAGAATCTCACGAGAGTGAATATATCATTCAATGTATCTGCTGATCTCCTAACTTAGAGAAGTTCAGCATTCACTGGATGCAAACATATATACCTAAATACAGTCTAAGACTGTAACTGCAAACTCGGGCAGAGTAATTCGGTCACGATGGCTGAATGCAATCTGAATCACTACCTCCTGACCAGTCAAGAACAACTGTGACTTGGCCGTAAGATAATCACAAGCCTCGGCGACAGCACCTTCAAACCAGGGGGAAGGGTCAGAGGTGTGTGGCGGTGGTGAGCGCCTGCCTGTCCAGCATGCACTGGGCCGCGGCCTGCAAACAGCACTGCAAACAATAACAACAACTCTCTGGAGTTAAAATTTTTTAAATGTAGCCAACTATGCTGAACCCCTCAGTATTGCTTATTCTACTATTATGACAATCTCTAACACAATTCACATGTTTAAATATTTCCAAAATGCTAAGAAACTATAATAAGCCATGAAGATACACATGTCAACAACACAGTTTTACCTTCGGAAAAATCTGCAGTTTGAAAAGGGAAAGAAGATGTGTACACCTAATAATCATGAAATTATTACCAAGGGACACATGACTTAAAGAGATGTCAAACTAAAAGCAGTAAGATCCCATAAAGAAAATTCAACCTCTTGGTCGCATGCCCAGAAAAAGCTTCCTGTGAGAAGCAACGTTTACACTAGTCCATGAAAGAGTTACCAGAACAGGCTGAGCATGGTGATGTGGGTCAGCAATCTCAGCACTTGGGAGGCTGAGGCAGCCTGGGCTACACAGGGAGTTCATGGCCAGCCTAAATTACATCACTACACACTGTTTCAAAAAGTAAAATAAAAAAGAAGAAGAAAGCCTTACGACAGGCGAGGAAGGAGAACAGCATTAAATGGAGTTACTAGCACAGATAAAAGGGAAGAAATTACAGAGTGCTCGTGGTTAAGACCTGAAATCTGTAGAACTGAACTTGGAAAGAAAAGCTACAAACTCCAGTTACCCCTTACGAAAATCAATCTGAGCAGGCAGCAGTTCACACAGAAGAGAAGGCCAGCTTCCTGTTCTTTGTGATTACAAGCACAGCTGTCGACAACTGCCCTGCACGTGAACGGGCAGGCTTGACACCAAGAAATGGGCTCTGGGAGTTTGCCTCTGACACACTTTTCTTCTTGCAGTCTTGACCCTATAATCCACTGAGGGGGAAATGGAAATTAGGATGTAGCCTAAAAGCAGAGGGGAAGAGCGTGCATGGGCCCTGACATTTTAATAGTCATTCTCACAGTCAGCACACCAGAAGCTCTTAGAACCTTCTCAATCAGACAATGGCAAGGGAGCAAGCTTTTCTTAAAATCCTCAATAAGATAGGTGACACTTTATAAGCAAAATCATTTAACCTATTAAAAACAAAACTAAAAAGACTTTTTTTGGTACTGGGGATCGAACTCAGGACCGTGCACTTGCAAGGCAGGTGGCGGAAACACTGAGCTACATCCCGGCCCTTATTTCCTCTAAAAACTCTTCCCACCTTAATGAGAATGATGAATTGCTCTCGAAGATGTATAGGATATGCCCTGGGTTGTTTTTTTCTTCCCCACTCCCACACGATTTTGTTTCAACCCCTTTTAAGGTAGGTGCTTCTTTCCTGAAAATCAATTCAATATGTTTAACATTTACTGTCTTCCCCCCCCAAAAAAGGGGAAAAATGCACAAAATACTATATAATATGCAGGGGAAAGGTTTACAGTTTTCAGCCCTTTCCAGAAGACTACACTCATGAACTATGGTTCCTAAGTGACTGAACTGGCAGAGCAGAGGGTAAACTGGCTACTCCTCTGCAGGGAAGTGGCTGGAGAAGCAAACCCCAAGAACACTTCACAGGACAGGCTGAGTGCTGGACAGCACCCTGGAACAGCTCCTCCTCCGCATTCTCCCAACCGCGGCTGACACAGCGGTGTCTTTCAGGGCACAGGACAAACAGCGCTGGAGCTCAGCTCAGCCGAGGGCTCCCACTCCCCACCTCAGAGGGCCCGGCCCCACGTCGCTGGCGTGAGTCGCTGCCCCAGGCGTACAGACTACACTGCCGGTTGCACACAGGCTCTCTGCGGTCGACAAGTAACAGCTGCCGGAGACAACTCCAGGGCATGGTGTGGCACAGAGAGACTGTGACTCAGACAGGTCTGTTTGGGTACGAGATAGGGAAATGTAAACAACTTAATAAAGATAAACAGTTTTACCTCTGAATCCAATTCCAAGCTTTAAATGATATGGCTACAATCATTTCAAATAAGATAAAGTGGCAATAAAATATTTGACTTAGGGGATTTCTGAGCACAACACAATGTTGAATTATTGAGCAGAGGACCTAGGATATGTCAGGTACTGGGCCTGGTATATCAGATGGGTTTTTAAGAATTCATAGTTGTACCAGAAGCAGTAGTGCACACCTATAATCCCAGCACTCCAGGAGGCTAAGGCTGAAGGATCACAAATGCAAGCCCAGCCTGGGCAATTTAGCATCTTACGAAACCCTGACTACAAATTTTTTTTTTTTTTTAATTAAAAAGGGCTGGAGACGTAGCTTGGTGCAAAGGTCCTGGCTTCAAGTTCAATCCCAACACCAGGAGAAAAAAAAAGAATTTGTAAATGTCTGTTTATTTTAATAATGAAAACCAAATTCAAGAGAAAAAACTATATTAAACCTCTCCTTTAGAAAATGTGGTATTTATACACAATGGAGTACTACGCTGCCATAAAGAAAGATAAACCTGAGACATTCGTAGGTAAATAGATGCCACCTGAGAACATAAGGTTAAGTGAAAAAAGTCAGACACACAAGCTCAAATACTTCATGGTTTCTCTCATATGAGAAACACAGAGAACAAAATAGAAGACAGCTAAATAGGAAGACGTTCAACTACTTTCCCACACTATAAATTCTATTCTTTTTTTTTTTTTACTGATACCAGAGATCGAACTCAGGGCCTTGCACTTCCGAGGCAGGCTCAGTGCCACTGAGCTAAATCCCCCACCCCAAGTTCCATTCTTTTAAAAATATTTCAATATTTTAAAAAATTTCAATATATATATGCTAATTGGTTTCCTTTATACTACCAGTTTATCTCAGTTCACTGAAGAGATCTGTATTATCCATTTCTTTTTTATAAGAATCCTTTTGGCTTATGCCCTGTAATGAGTAACTACTCTGAAGATAACGACACACAATGTAATAACTATTGTTATTCTCTTATTTTTTGATTATGGCATTTTGTTTTATTTTTCATAAAAAGAATTTTAAACCTCTCCTTTAGATGGAGGGGGAAGGAGGAGAGGGGAAGGGAATGAGATTCTAAAAAGAATTAATATGCTTTAAGTACACATACCAACTCCCCACAATAAATGTAATCATTATGTACTCCAAGCATGCAAGAATAAAAAATAATGCAGGCCAAAAAAGATACCCTCTTCTTTAACTTTAGATTTCTAGAAAACCTAGACAAAATTTCAAGAAAATCAGGTTAGAAGCTAGCCCAGTACAGTGGTGCATGGCTATAATCCCAGCACTGAGGGAGGCTGAAGCAGGAGGATCACACGTTCAAGTCCCACCTGGCCAATTTAGGAGCCCTGTCTCAAAATAAACAATACAGTTTTGTGGTAAGAGCACTCTGTGGCTTGATCCCCAATACCAGAACGAAAGAAGAAAGGCTAGAAAGCTGAAGGCAACAGCCTAGACCAAATGATGTCCTTCCTCTGAGCAAAATTCTACGATTTAGAGATACCACACTGGGTGAAGACTGGTAGATGAATAATGAAAACTATACATTATCCTAGTATCTTTAAAAGATACTTTATAAAGCTGTATTAACAGTGCTATTTGTGGAAATAAAACTTCTCCCCTCAGAACATGTATGAAAGCATCACCAGGGATGTCTGCCGGCTACTCAAAGTATATTTAGGAGTCCTTTCGTTGTATTTAGGAAGAAAAAACAACTGAGACCAGAGAGCTGTGTGCCTGCTGCTTCTAAAGAGAGAAACGAGCTGCAGCTAGCCCTCTCTGTGATCACACAGGACGGCCAGCGCCAGGCAAGTCGCACCTGGGAGCCACACACCCACCCTCCGCCGACCCTCTGACAGGTTTCCTATTTACTTACCTTGGCCTCCTACAACCAACCTACAGATATGAGGACCATACTTAGAAAAACCGCATCGTAGGTGTCACGAGGCGGCAGAGACATCAGCAAGGCAGAGCCCTCACACCTCTCCGCACCAGCCGAGAGAGCAACAAGGTAACTTTTGTAGAGTACATCAAAGTGGGAAGGGATTGGCGCTTCTAACAGGAGAGACCTCCCATCACAAAAAGTAACCACAACCTTGCAAAGACTGGAGACTTACCACACTGAGTAGGTAACTTTGTACACACTCAGTTTAAATGCTTCCCAAACTTTTACGGTAATTATTGACAAACCTATAAAGGCAAAACAAAAGTAGAAAACAAAAGTGGTGGATGAATGCAATTGAAAATCCGTGTTTTCATTTCCTATATTATCGGAGAGACCACCTTAATCTGCCTACAGTAGTGTTTGTTTCTAAGGCAACAAATTTGTTTTCTACAGAGCCAACAAACAAAAAACCTACAAAATTTCTTCCGAGTTACTTTGCCTTAAGAGAAAGAACTGAAAATGCTGACGTACCAGCATGGTGGCACAGGCCTGGCTAAGTGCAGACTCTTGCCTTGAGAAAAAAAGGGAAAGGAAAAGGGGAAAAGAAAAGAAAGAGCGTGAGGCAAGGGCTCCTACAGCTCTCAGGTGTGCAGGCTGGGGCGAGCCGACCCTGACCCACCGCTTCCCAGCGCTCCCTTCACACTGCACGGAACCGGGGACAACCCCCCCCGCGGAGACAGCAGTGTGGTGGGCAGGCGTCTCCGCGTCCGGGGCGCTCCGTCACGCGGACCCCTCGCCCTGCGGTCAGGCGCAGGCCGGCAGGAGGTGACTGTCCAGCCCCGCGCTCAGAGAGCAGCCGCGCCCAAGGCACACCCTACTGAGAAGCGCACACCTAGGCTCGGGCCCTGGCTACAAGGCAGGCAGGGCACTTGCTCCCACTGCGCCTCCAGCGGCCGCCCCGCTCCGCACCCACACCGACCAAGCGAGGCCCCGCTCGCCACGGGCCGCGCGTCCCCGCACTGCAGCCCCGTCGGTGCCTGGGCTGGGCCGGCCACGCACACGCGCAGCGCGTGAAAGGAGCTCGGCGACGCGCAGACCAGCGCAGGGCTGAGTGCGGGGAGCCTCGCCGCGGACGCCCGGGCCAGTCGGCTGCCCCATGGACCAGAGGGTTCCATTTCCAGTGGTTTCCCAGCTCCGTCCTGGGACATACAGAAATTCACTTATCCGCCCCTGGTATTTATTTCCTGTGCTCAGGTCTCCACACTAGATCAGAAATTTTCAAAATATTTTTATAGAAAAAAATTTTTATTGGTAAGCCTCTTTTTGTACTAGCAATAAAGCGGGATGGCTGGGACCCCAGGTCTCCAGGCCTCCCCGAAGCCCTGCCTCTGGGGCCACCCATAGGTCTGTGAGGCAAAATGAGAACCTGGAGCCAGAGCCAGGTGAGCGTGCAGTTCCTCCCCACCCCAGAACCGGTCCTGACGCGGCACCCAGACTCGGAAGGCAGCCAGGGTCCTGCAGTTTCAGCTCTCCACATCTCCAGAAGTCGCAGTTCAAAGTGAGCGTCTCTGAAAAGAAACTCCGAATCTGCATGCTTCACAACCCAAACACAATTTTGAGCGGGGCATTGTGGCACGCACCATTAATCCCAGCTACATGGGAGGCTGAAGCAGGAGGGTGACAATTTTGAGGTCAGCCAGGGTTACACAGTGAGATCCTGTCAAAAAAAAAAAGCAAAATTGTTGGGAGTTCCACAGAATGAAATTTTGGTTCATTCACAAAATTACTTAAAATACTATACGAAATTACCTGCTGGCTATGTGTATACGGTGTGTATGAAACATCAAATGAACTCCACGTTTAACCCTAGGCCCCATGGCCACCAAATTTCATTATGTATGTGCACATATTCCAAAATCCAAAAGAATCTCAAATTCAAAACATGACCAACTTTCTTGGACAGGGTATACTCTACCTATGTTTTCTTCCACGAGGAAGAATGGTTAAATGTCAAAATCAAAAATATAACAGAGATTAAAGGCAGAAGACAATGAAGTAAATGTTAAATGGTTGCCTCTCACTAAAAATTTGTAAAATAAAAAAATTACCTACAATAAATTTAATAACAGCTTACTTTTTCCCAAGTTTTACACATAAATCAACACGCAAAGCAAGATTTCACTATAGCATAATCTAACTCTGACACTACCCCCTACTTCAATGTATTTGCATGTAAATCATTCTACAATTAAAAATAGTCATACCTATTAAAATGGTCACATTGGGTGGCAGTATGGGAGGTGAACCCAGGGCCTTGGCCCTGAGCTCCATTCCCAGCCCTTTCTATTTGCAGACAGGGTCTCACTTAGTCACCAAACTGCCCAGGCTGGGCTCGAACCTGTGATCCTCCTGCCTCTGCCTCCCAGAGTGCTGGAATTACAGCCACCTCCCACCACCACGAGGACCAGCCTGCAAACAGTATTTGAAAGACAACAGATAGGCCCTGCTCTGCAATAACATGTCTAGCCATCAGCTTCTGATAGCAAATTGTTTAAGGGGCCCTACTACACAGTATTAAGACCAGTTTAATTCCATACATTTTGTATGCTATCAGAAAAACCCCACAGCTAAACATCAACTGCTTTCAGGACAAACAGTACCTACTTAAATGTTCAGTAGCAAAGCTAGTCTTCTGTAACATTCAAAACGAAGCCATTTCTCTTAAAGATAAAACTTTATAATGTATGAATTCAATAGAGTACAGAAGGCTCTATTTAGACAGCTTTCTTTTTACATATACGTTATACGTAAATATAATTTGTTAAAAGTACTGATTCAGCTTTTGAAAGGAATATTAAGTTGAAACCTTAATATAGTAGAAAAATGACAAAGTATTCATGTAAATACAAGTAGAAATATCAGAATGAAGTGAAACTGCTGGAATTTTTAAAATAAAATATATTGAAACAAAAGCAACTGATTAAGAAAATATCTCAAGCACATAAAATTTTAAATCAATAGATAAGATGTTTAGAACAGATACCATAGGACTCATCCGGGTACCATGCAATATTTTATAAATAAACGTTTACACATAATGCTCACCTACTAATACTTTTATCCCTGTGTTTAAAGAGACTAAAGTCCAGCCAGGCATGGTGGTTCATGTCTGTAATCCCAGCACTTGGAAGGCTGAGACAGGAGGATTACTGTGAGTTCGAGGCCAGCTTGGGTTACACAGTGAGTTCAAGGCCAGCATCAACTCCATAACGAGACCATCTCAGTAAAAAAAAAGAGAGAGAGGCTAAAGTCCAACAGTGTACCTAAGAGGGTGAAAACATGATCCCCTGACTGTAGCTATGGTAATGTAGCTCTATAATTCGACAGGGGTCTCCCAGGAGTCTGCTGAGAACCACTGCATAAGCGTATCACAACCATCTATTTCCTACGCAAAGTGAAGGGACAAATGCTGCCAGCCCCAGCACCCATTAATCTTCATCTCTCTCCTCCTCCGTGCTCTACTGTGGAAGCTTAAAAGAGAACACATTCCCAGCCTCCTCTGCGGCCAAGAGTAGCCATGACACCCAGCTCTGGCCAAAAACAAGGACGTAGAAGAGCACTTTCTCTCAAAATTAAAAACATTTTCAAAAATCTCTTACTTAGCAGAAAATGATTTTCAAACTCCTCCCCCTTCCCTGCTTGAGCCCCGTGACTCTGAAGACTGAAATCTCCCGCTAAGTGGAGCACAGTGGTGTGCAGTAGCCCAGCCTGCACAGCCTGCCTTCAGGGGAGCCCCTGCCCGGAGTCGGGTCTCTCTCATCAACTGAGGCGTCACCCTGGTGAAGTAACCCTAGGACCACGAATGCTCAAACGTTGCCTATGAGGAGACAGCCGAGCACTAAGTATCAAGTACTTCTGAACCACTGCACACCAGAGACTACCGTGAATGCTTTCACACACACTGATTTATGTAATCTGAGCAACCTTACAAGTTTGGTAACGTTACCACATATCAGTGGTGAAACTTATCGATCTGTCTCCAAGAACAGAGCGGACAAAATGAAGCCAACCATGTGTGCTCCAAGCGTGTCCCCTTCCTATTAGTCTAACAGCACACGTCCTTTCTTAAAGAAGAGAGGACATCAGGCACACGGGACTTTGACATGCTTGCCTGTCAGTGGCCCGCGTGTCATGCAATGTTACAGTCTAAGACGCCCAAAGCCTGATTCCACTGAGGCTCAGTACCTGGCCCAACTCCATGAACGAAATGCATGTGACTGCACAGCCCAGGATGATGCCACTTACTTACACTAGGAAACAGCACACACTCAAAGTAACTCTTCTGTGAACACAGTTGCGATCAGAGATGCAAGTCCATCTCTCCGTAAACGATGTCAGGGGGAAGGAGGCCTGCACCGTGCTGCCTCATGAGGTTCCGCAGCTGTGATGTGGAGTTAAGCCATACCAGGCAGAACGGCGCACACACAGGAATCCTCACCCATTCCAACTTCATCTCAGGTGACAGTTAGGTCTGGAAGTTCATATCTGGGCATAAGAATTTTTAGGTCCCTGGGTACACCGTATGTCTGAAAGAAGTTTGTGAACCCCAAGCCCAAGTATTAAGCCTAAATGCTGTGACCTACACCAATGTATTTAATCTTCACAACATTATGAGTTTGGTAATGTATCTACTGTTGGTAAATTTTTATCCATCTTTTTTATAAAAACTGTATAAAACAAAGCTAACCTTATGTATGTGTATTCGTTTTAAATTTTCTTCAATTAACACACTGCCTCAACCATTTCACTAATAGTCCAATGTGTACAAAATATTTAGCTAAGAGGTACTAGGGTCTTCATTAAGATTAAAACATCAACCATTAATCAAGAAAAGGATTTTTTCAAAAATATTAATTTAGTAGCCCCTTTCCAGGGGCACAAAACAGCTCCTAAAGCTGTGCTTCCAGCTGAACATGGTGGAACACACCAGCTCTCCATGAGGCTGAGGCAGGAGGATTTCAAGTTCAAACCTAGCCTAGCCAACTTAAATACTTAGAAAGACCCTGTCTCAAAATAAAAAATAAAAAAGGGCTGCAAGTGTAGCTCAGTGCAAAAGCCCTGGGTTTGATAAGTACTCCAGAGGAGAAAAAAGAAAAGAATGTTTCCTTTTTTCACTTTTAACTTTGAAATAAGTTCAGTCTTTCAAAGTGATTAAAAATAGTTCAAATATCCTGTGTCACCCACCCTACTCCCATAGTTTGACATTTAAAATAAGCATAATAAAACTATCTACATAGTCAAATTTCTCGTACAGTTGTAATAATTTTTCTTTCTGGTCCATCATCTCTCACTTTATCTGGCTACCACACTTCCTCTGTCGCCTCCTATCTGTGTCAGTTCCTCAGCATTTCCCCATCTTTCATACCCTCAACACTTAGGGTACTTATTCTGCATCAAGTATGAGTCTGATGTTTTGTCTACTCACACAGTGTGTGTGTGTATGTGTGTGTGTGTATATATATACATATATATATATTTTTTTTTTGGTACCGGGGATTGAACTCGGGTCCTTGCACTTGTGCAGCAGGCAGCAAAACCACTGAGCTAAATCCCTGGCCCCCACAGTATATATTTTAAAGCAATAATACTAGACCGGAGGTGTAGCTCAGTGGTAGGGCTTATCTAACTGGCACAATGCTCAGGATTGGATCCACTGCACCACAAAATACAATTTTTTTTAAAAAAGAGAGAGCGATGTCTCCTTCACAGTGTATCCTATCAGGAATGTTACAGCTTGCACCGAGCTGTCCCCCAAAGCCTCATACATGGGGCTTCTCAGAGGTGGCTGGATCTAGAGTGTATGATGCTGGGATTCATGGTGCAGTGGAGGATCGAAGGCCCCAGGATTAAGGGTGTGAGTGCTGCCTGCCCTAGGTAGTCTGGATAAGATTTAAGGGCTAGAAAGAGCTGTGGTCCTCCCTTGTTGCTTTGCTTCCTTCTACCCTGCCGTGGACTGTTTCTCCTCTGCAGTGCCACTCTGCCTTGCAGCCAGCCAATTATGCACTGAAACCTCTCCAAACTGTGAGCCAAATACACCTGTCCTCCTTTAACTTTGGGGGGTTTTGTCTCAGCAACAAGAAAAGTAACTAAGACAAGAAGACACATGATGTTCACATGTTGCATGACTGGCGATGTTAACTCTGATCACTAACTGACCACGTGAATCACCCTTTTGTCTAGCACATCCACACTGTAACTTGCCTGTTCATCACTTAGCAGCCTCTCCGGTTATCAGATCCACTGCTGCAGTACCAAAATGCTTATGTTCAAGAAAGGTTTTTTTAGCCAGGCTTGGCAGAGCATCCCTATAATCCCAGCACTCAGGAAGGCTGAGCAGGAGGATGGCAAGTGCAGGTCCCACCTGGGCAACTCAGTGAGTCCCTGCCTCAAAATTTAAAAGGGGCTGAGGATGTAGCTCAATGACAAGGCCCTGGGTTCAATTCCCAACACCACAAAAAAAGAATGAAAAATCCCCTTACTTTACTTAATAATGGCCACAGAATACAAGAACAGTGACGCTGGTGATTCTGTACCTGTTCTATTAGTTATCACTGTTAGCCTCTTAATGGGCCTCATTTATAAATTATGCGTGCATGCATAGGGAGAAGCGCAGCACACAGAGCTCGGGTAGTAGCTGCAGTTTCAGGACACCCCCCGCCCCCCACACACACACACCCCGTGGATCGGGCACCACTGTGCACTCAGTAGACTTATCTAGATGGGAGACGGGGCAATTTTTTCAAACAAGGGATCACAACAGCTAAGGCTAGCTTTACCACTTTCATTACTACCAAAGAAAAATGCAGAGAAAAGAAATACAGAGAGGAATGTCCCAAAGATCATATTATCACAACTTACCCAAGACCTTCTGACCATTGGTCTATGTTTTATGCACATTTCAGGATTCTCTCATTGTCCTCACTATTTAAATCCTGCCCACCTTGCCCACCACATCCCTGGTGTTACTGGTATTTTAAGAACGCAAGGCCAAAGCACTCAGTGACAACAGCAAAAATCTGTTTTAACCAAGAACTAATGAGCCTTAATTACACCCAGTGAAAGACACCAGCCCTGAAAGGTCACACACTGTCTGATCGCATTTATGCGACTTGTGTGAAATGACAGTTACAGAACAGGAGCAGGAAGAGGACTGCAGTGCTGGAAGGGCCTCCCTGCACGGACTCAATGGCAGCATCAACGGACGCCGCACCTCGGGAGGGACTTCTGCAGGCAGGCACTGACGGAGAGGCCAGCCCGGAGAAGGCGTCTTCACTCAGTGAATCCACAAGCGCTGCATCTCAAGTAAAAAGTGTAATACAGAGCAAATCACAGTGAGAGAGTTTGGGGAACAACGAGTGAGCTGCAGCCACTTCCCAGCCCAGGCCACCTCAGGCCAGAGGGGAAAGTGAAGGCCGACTCCCCTGAGCCACCGGAAGGAGCAAAAGGGGACAGAGAGTGCCATGCACTCAGCTGTATTCAACACTCAAGAAATTCCAAAGCTCCCCAGTTTGGAAAACTACAGGGGGAGGTCCCCAAAGACAAAACACACTCCTTCAAGTCACTGATTCCCACCTCCAAAACACTTCAGAGGCAGGAGGCGTTTCCAGACAACTGAAAATGCGACGGGCTAAGCTTTCTCCTCCACAAGACCTAACTCCACCATCAGCACACCGAACGTGATCCTTTTACAACCAGACGAGAGAACAGACATCTGAATGGAAAGAGACGTACACGGTTTATGCAGTTTACTAAGTGATGGTGAATTAGCATGTGAGACCAAAAGTGGACTGGGTTTTTTTGAAAAGATAAAAATTCTAAGTTTAAATACTGTGGCAATCAGCTTTTAGCCCTACAAGAGGTGCCATTATAACCACTGAACTAACTTTATATATATACATATACACATATATATGCACGTTCTAGCTCTAACAAAGCCATGAAACATTATGCGTACTATAAATTGCTTCTCCTAATTTCCAACATTAATCAACTTAAACCAAAAAAGTGGTATAGAAGCGAGCTGTGGTGGGTGTGCTGGGCGGCCCAGTGGCAGAGGCTTGGGAGGAGGTGGACCTCAGCAGGCTGAGTCGGGCTGCACTAAGGGGCCAGTGAGACTTTGCCCTTCCCAGTCTCTGGCTTCCTGGCCCTGAGGCAAGCACTGCAGCTCGCAGTGCCACCACCGGCAGGCCAAAGAGCAGTGGGTCCACCTGATCATGCACCGGAAACTTCAAAACTGTGAGCCAAAATAACCCTTCCTCTCTAAGTTTATTACTTCAGGTATTTGTTACAGTGACAGAAAGGCGACTAACACAGGGAGCAAAGAGCCAATCTGAAAGATGCAGTCACTACACTGTCATCTCAAGTAAATGTGAAGTTTTTATGAATAAATTCATCACTGCCTGCTTTAACTCAGAAGTTCTTCAACGCTTCCAAACATTGGCATGCTTGAAAATCATGTTACCATTACAGACTAAGAAATGCTACTAGATTTAGCATAATTTCAAGGCAAAGCAGATGCAAGTGAACCCTCCTCACAAAGGTATGATTTATGCTTTTTTTAACTTTACGATGGTGCAAAAGAGATCTAGGAACCATATTCAGATTTTCCTGGGCTACAATATGCAGCACGAGACAGTATTCTCTCCAGACCTGGAAAAGACCCATCGTTCCCAGTCGCCACCATCACCAAGGCAAACGCAAGATAACAATACAACACAGTGCGTTGCTAAGCTACAGAGGTTCTTTAGGTTAAGTGTACTCAAAATGTAACTCATCATAAGTCAGGAAGACCTGTATTTCATATTAGATTTCCAAATGCACATGTAATAGAAGACATCAATCATTTAAGGAAAAAATAGTGTAGGTAAAAGAAAAACCTTAAAAATCAAGAAATTATATTCAACAACTTGTACTTTTTTCCTATGAACGAGGAAACATCCATCGCTGTCCTGGCATAATGCAAGCATAGCTTCATACAATAAATAGCTATTACCAGCATACACGCATTTCGCTAGCCCATCGAGCAGATCCTGTGCCTGCAAGATTCCTCCTCTGTCTCCACTGTGCAATTCAGGCTTCCAAGCATGCCAAAGCCTGGAGCATGGTGTCAGTCTTTAAAAGACTGCCTGGTCATCCCCACTCCCCTCCACACCACCGAGTTCCACACTCCTGCGGAGCCCTCACCCCTACTCACCCTTTGCCTCCGAGCACACTAACAGGGCCTCTACAGGTTCTCTCAGCCTGCACGCCCCTCACACGCCGTGGGGGTCTGGGGTACCCTTCATGACTCCCACTCCCATAAGACTCGACACACTCATCTGAGACATCCACATGGCACAGCTGCTCTGCCGATAACGCGTCCCAGCCTCCTCACAGGACACTGAGCTCCACGAGGGACACGTATTTCATTTTCAAATTCCCAAAGGCGGGTAAATAATAGGTATTTCATTAAAATGTGCTAAAGTAAAAATTATCATTAGGCACTAAACTAAACTGCTAATGTACTTTCACTAAACCCATAAAACCACCTCAGGAAATGATGAGGAAACTGTTACTTAAAACGTGAAGAGGAAAAAGTACCCTCTGAAATACAGATAGCACAGAACCATAGACTATCACCAGTTTCCAAAGTTACCTGGAGATAAAATTTACAAAATAAGTAACAACTTTTTTTAAGTTTTCATGTTAAAGCAGAAGCAGTCTCTCTGTTTCTAAAAGGTTATTCTGCTGGGGATGGTGATGCATGCCTGTAACCCCAGCACTTGGGAGGCTGAGGCAGGAGGATCACCAGGAGTTCAAGGCCAGCCTGGAGTACATAGCAAGACCCTACCCTAATACATAGATAGATAGATAGGTAGATAGATAGACAGACAGACAGACATCCTCATTTCAGATAATCAATTTATACCTGAGGCATATCCCATTATTACTTTATGTGACCTGAATTTCAAACCTCACCAAAGGGAAAACCTTACTGAGATCATCTAAATCCCCTAAAATAAACATTTTTACAGTTTCACAGTAACACCCTGAAAGTCAGAGGCAGGAGGATCCCCAGTTCGAGCCCAGCCAAGGCATTAGCACTTAGCACTTAGCAAGACCCTGTCTCAAAAAACAGACAAGGCTGGAGTATATGCAGCTCAGCACAAAGGGCCCGGCTCCATACCCAGCACCACAGGTAAATAAGAGCAGCAGAATTAGTTTTCTTATAAAGCAAGCAATACCTAAGAACTGGCTTTGTACTCAGTGCACCCTCTCTTTCTTATTAAACACCAAGGTCATTAATAAAATGACCATAAGAGGAGACTGCACCTGGATGTTTCTAGTTTATGTCCCTTTATTAGGGCTGTGAGGACCAAGAGTTGCCAACAAGGTAGTCCTGTTTACCTGTTCTGTGAGACCCTAGGGCCTGAGACGCCTGTGTTGAACCAGGGTCTGCACAGAATCCTGCATCTGGACACATTCTGATTCTCAGCCACGATATGTAAAGCTAATTATGGTACTGGTAATTACTATACATTGAAGAAGTTATCTGAAGGCTTGGAAGCATCCGCCAATATTGCAAAAGAATGTTAATTTTTGCCATAAATTTAAGTCCCCACTTGTTTAGTCACATGCTAATACAGACTGAAATATTTCAGTTATAAATGTATATTTTAACAAATAAATTCACATATCATTACTATGGAATTTAATTAACTGCTTGTGGTCAAACAATCATTTCTCAGGGAAACATGCTTCTCAAACTGCCTTCAGAAAATGTTGGTGTGTTTCACCAAAAAGAAAAAAAGAAAAAAAAAAAAAAAGCCCACATAAGAAGCAAATATTACTAGGGCCAAAATTCACACTAAAATAAAATCGAAATATAAGCTGTCAAAAATGAGACTACTCATAAACAGTGGTAAAAAGAAAACTCAAGTGGAAAATTTGACTGTAATACCCCCAATTCTTCACCTAAATTTGAAAGTTAAATATTCATCAGAGATGCTCTTTTGTGAAAATTCTCGTAACTTAAAGCTTCCTGGACAAAAGGTTTTTATTTTCCACCCCCCTCATTAGAACTCAAGATGAACTGTACTGAGTGACTTTGCAAAGAATTAAGTCCTCTACTCTGACAGAAACGCTCAGTTGATAAATTCATGAGCTGCATCTAAACCAAAAGGTTAACAGTCCAAGAAACTTTCAGTAGTGAAAGACAAAGTAAGAATATTAACTAGGAGATGGGATGAGATTTTACACATACCATTTTTAAAAGTTAACTTTTACAGCTAGCTAAAAATTCATTAATTAGGTCTTTAAACAATTTTGCAATAAATGTTCCACCTGAAAAACTAAAAACATTATGCATTTAAAACACCTGACAAGCAATTTCCAAAAGCCTGAACTCAACAAGGTAATAAAACAGTTTAGAAAAATCACTTTATTGTAATAAAGCCTCAGGGGATAAAGCTGTATGTAATTTATTTATATCTTTTACTTTATTAAAGTGCCTTAGTGACCACAATTCTCACATAAGTGATTAAAGACACAAACCCAAATAGTTGAGCAAAGCAATTACTTAAGAGTCCTGTTATTCACCAGAAGTGCATTTAAGAATACTGTATCAGGAGATTGCTTCTTGCTCCTATTTCCAAGACAGATGTGTGCTATTTTGAAAACCGCCCCATTGCCAAGAACCTGGTCAGGTTTACAGGCAGGGTTTTTCGGACACTGGATTAACCATGACTTTCTCCTCCTCTAACATCAAGTGAAACTGCACAGCTTCTCGAATCTGGGTATCAGGAGGCCCACTTTCCGGGGGGAACAAAAAGCTCTTAAGGATCCAGTCCCCGAGACCCTTCCCACCCAGTATGCCCTAGCGAACTTCTTCGGTTCCACCAGTGACTCAAGAGCGCTTCCAGGCGATTGACTGACCTAAATACAGAGTTTGGAAGAGGAACTAGGCTGGCCTGTTTAAAAAAAGACAAGAAAAGAAATTTAGAAATTGAATTGAACCAAAAAAGTCTGTACTGTATTGGTTTTAGGCACCTTCCTTTTTGTTTTGTAACGAGAATCACAAATTTCTTTATGGAATCTGTCCTCAGAAACAGACCAAGGCTTCACAGCAAAACCTTCCTAATTCGCGTCCCCGTCCGTCCGTGACACCAGGCTGCTGTAAGTACTTCACAAAGTCCCGACTCTCGAGCATTCCTGAGAAGACAGTCCTTACAGAAAAACGTGCAGTGCAGCACTTTTTTTCCTTAATTTTCAAACTTTTAGAAGATGAGTTAGTTCTGACAAGATAGAAAACGTTTACATTTCAAAACTTTGTCTTCAAGCAGTAAACTTGGAGATCTGCACTAGTAAACGCCAAAGGAGCTTCAGATAATCGGGGCTGAACTTCTCGTCGCAGCTCCCGGTCTGTCTCTGGCTGTCCACCGACCTCTGCAGGGGCAGCGCCGGCCCACTCCCACGGACGCCCCTGCTCTCTCCCCACTCCGGCAACCCGCTCCTTCACTGAGCGCAGTCCGCGCGCGGGCTGTCACAGCGGAGCTTCGTCTCGGTCTCTCTCGGTCTCGGGCAGCCCTGCGGGGTGGCTCACGCCGATCTGACAGCCCGTTTCAGGGAGTGTCAGTCCTCCACCTAACACGCCAAAGCGCCACTCCCTGGCCCTGTCTACTTCGCTGGGCCTCTGGCCTCCGCGTCCTTTTCTGAGCCGCCCAGAAGCAGGGTCTGACGCTCTCCCGCGTGAGTTCCCTGGGCCCTCGCACAGTGGGAGAAACTTGCTTCTCCTCCGGCTGCGGCTGCGGCCTGGAACGCGCACTCCGGGGAGCAGCAGACTGCTGCGGGGCCCTCCCGAGAGGGGCCTACAGGGAGAGGCGCCGGGAGGACGCGCACAGCCGGCAGGGACAAGGTCAAAGCGGGACGAGCCTTGGGGGGATGAAAAAGAAAAAGCCTTTTAGAACAGCAAAGGTCTGGAGCCGCCGAAATAAGTGTCCTGTAACCTCTCAGCCCGTCTTCCCTACGCTTGGTAAATACGTCCCGACCGTCCGGACTGCAGACGCCACTGCTCCAGCCGGCAAAATGCAGTCAAAAACAGCACCAGGTGCCATTCTTGGGACCCGGCCAAAGGCAGCCAGAGGACGATTCCATTTCGTTCCTTTCTCCCCACATTCAATAATCACGTCAGAGAACGAGAATTCGGATTCGAACGCAGCACTCAATACCTGAGCAAGAGAAAGAAGCGATTCTTGCAGGCACTAACCCCTAAACGTGCCTGGTGCTCACAAGGGTCAGGACTTGCCTGCCTTAGGAGGCCTGGCCAGCAGCCAGCCCAAGCTCAGGAATCCGCCTCATTATCCAGTCAGCAACTAAAAGCAAAGACGATCAAACCACCACATTTTCAAAACTGTCCCGCTCTCGTCCAAACCCACCCCGTCAGCAATCCCTCGGCTTCCAGTCGGGAAATGAGAAACTCGGGGTAAACAAATGGACGAAGGCTAACAAACTTATCTAATTTTGACAAGGTTGTGCAACGCCACAAGAATCCGCAGGATGCCCTTCCCGGGATGTCTTTGAACTCGCCCGCTCTGCAGTCAGGTCTGCAGCTCAACTGGAAGCACCGGCCCCGCTGCCCGACTCTCTGCCCTTCAGCGGCAGCAGCGTCCTTCCCCAGAGAAGGCAGCACACAGACGGCGCCCGGGAGGTCGCAGAGGTTCGGCTCGCAGCCACACAAGTTTCCTCCCCCAGCTCCCAACACCCCCCGATCCAGGCAGGAGAGCGCACGCGGGGGCGCGGGGGCAGAGGCCGCAGCCCAGACCCGCAGCCCAGACCCGCGGCCCGAGCGCGGCTGGCACCGAGGCCGCGGGGCAGCGGGAGGGTGCGGGCTGCGGAGCGGGGTCGGCCGGGAACGGCTCACCTGCGGGGCGCGCTCGGCCGGGTTCTTCATCACCGCCTGGCGGAAGCTGTTGTCCACGTAGGACGCCATGGCCCGGCCGCTCCTCGGCCGGCCGCGCTGCTCGGGCGGCGGCTGGGCCTCGGCTTCTCTGCTCGGCTCGGCTCGCTCGGCTGCTCGGCCGCGGGCGCTCAGGGCCGGGTGCTGCGGAGCGCGCGGGCCTCGGCCGCCCCGGTCGCCGCCGCCGCGCCTGCTCCCCGGCTGCTGGGCCCGGCCGCGCCCCCCGACTGCTGCTGCATCCCCCCGGGCCGCGCCGCCGCCGCGCCTGCCCCCATGGGCGCCGGCGGCCCGGCCTGCGCCCCGCTCCGAACTTGCTCTCGGGCCGGCGGGCTGCGGCGCGGGCGTGCGAGGCCGTGAGCGAGCGAACGAGCGGGACCCGGAGTGCGGGAGCGGCGACCCCCGCTCTGCCTCCGCCTCTTCCTCTGCCTCTGCCTGCGCCGCGACCGCCGCCGAGCCGCTCCTCAGGGAGGAAGCGGCCTCCGGGGCTCCTTGCTTTGTGCTGCAACCATGGTGAGCGCTGAGTGACGAGCCGCCGGGCCAATGGGCGGCCGCCGCCTCACGGGGCGGGGCGGGCGGGGCAGGCGGGCCCCGCCCCGCGAGCGCGAGCGCGAGCGCGAGCGCGAGCGCGCCCTGGCCCGGCCGCCCTGCGGGACTGCGCGTCTCGTCCCCGGGCTCGCTGGGCCGACGGGGCGGGCGGAACCCCGCGGCGCCGCCCCGGCTCTCCTGTCTTCGCCCCACGCGTGCCCGGGTCTGATTCGGTGTCCGCGTGAAGGCTGGGGATGGCTACTCAGGACCCACCACACTGAGCTTTTACAAAATGTTTCAACCGTGCTCCTCCAACGTCTGGTTCATTGAAACGCTTGGAAGAGATTGTCCCTAACATTGGGGTCCCCAGGCACCGGGTGACAGTAACTGCTGGCTGGTTGCTTAGAGCAAACAGCCTAAGCTATGAATTTGTGTACAGATCCTTTTTAATAGTACTTTTGCTGAACCCCCCTTTTTTCCAGTACTGGGGATTGGACCTAGGGTTTTCAAAATGAGCTGCCTGCCCACCCCCTTTTGGGGACAGTCTCACCAGGTCACTAAGCTGCCTGGGCTGGACTCAAATTTGTGGTCTTCCTGCCTCAGCTTTCTAGTGTGCTGGAATTACAGGCTGGCAACACAAGGCCCAACCCTAACATTCCTTCACCTCTTAGTTGAGCACCAACATCACATCCTCTGACAAAGACCGCCACCTTGCAGTCAAAGGAACATAGCGCCGCTGCCGCTCGTAGGAGTAGGGGATTCAAAGCCAGTGAAGTGGAAAAATAGACCTGAGGTCTCACCCGGTGTCTACAGACTTCTCCGAATGAACAAGTAAACCATGTTCCCTTTCTCCTGCCCCAAGCCTGTTCATCCACGGCCTTCACCAAACCAGCCAAGCCATCGGCCAGCCAAAACACCGGAGAGTCCTCCTTGATTTCTTTCCCTGACACCCAGCAGGGCTCCGTGAAGCCTGCGCGCTCCGCCTTCAGAGCCCACACCTCCCCTCGGACTCTGCACACTGCCCTGTTGACCTGACCCTGCTCCAAACCAGCACCGGGGTGCACCTGCACCTCTTTTTCTTCCCTCGCCTCCAACAGCGGGGCCTCAACAACAGCAGCCAGAGAGACCCGCCCCACTCCCCACACGATCAGCCTGGGAGCCGGATTCCTGACCAGGGGTGAAGGGCCTTAGGAGGGAGCCGGCCCCTTTGCCTTAATCTCTCAGCCGCATCTCTTGCCGCTCTGTTCCCTACTCCTTTCCCAAGCGCGTAGGTCCCATGCTGCTTGTGAACAGTGAGCAAATTCCGGTCTCGTGTCTTTCCCATCTGCCGTTCTGTCTACTGTGGATTGTCCTCCCACCTGTCCCCAAACACCCACACCCACCAACCGAAAGAAAGAACAATACCCAACAATGTCCCAAAAGGAGAATGCGTTTCTCACCTCCTTTGCATCTTGTTTCAAGATTCATCTTCCCCCTAACTCCACACACACTCATTCTCCTCCTGCCTTCATTTACTGCCACCTAACGCCCTATATATTTTGGTTTTCTCTCTCCCTCCACTGTAAAGCTTCTGAAGGCAATGATTTGTGCTCCTTTTATTGATTGCTATGCCTCTGATACATAACAGGCAGTTGACAAATATGTACTGAAGAGATAAAGACATTGATAACTTTTGCGTTGCCCTGTGTTTGTGTGAGGTTGTTACATATGTTGTCTCACTAATGTCCCTGGCTGGGGAGAGGAGGCTGGAAGAGATTAACCTCTGTGAGCCCATTTTCTCTTCTACAAAAAGAAAATGGATTTGTATACGTGAAGATTTGTGAGGATCAAATATAATGCGTGCAAAGTCTCTTGCACACTGCTTGGACCACGGTGCGTCCTTACCAGGTGGTGGTTATTTCCAAGATCTTTGGCCCCACCCCCACCCCTGGAGGTCACTGGAACAGTTATTACCATCCTACTTACAGTTGAGGAAACTGACAGTAAAATGGGCCAGGTGACTTGCCCTAGTTCCAGACCTGCCTTTAACTTTGGAAGGTCTGGAACCAGCTAACAAATGAAGACTCACACACCCTGTCGTAAATCCCAAGGACTCCAATTTATCTGTGGGAGGTGGGGGGTACTGCTGCAGGGAGCACCCGCTTCTGATCTGCGTCTTGTACCCCTTTTCTTCCTGCCGCGGCTCCGTCACGTCCCACAGAAAGGACCGCACATAGGAGGACCACCAGCCTGCACCCCTAAGCTACATCATACCCCTTGCAGCCATTGCGATTGCCCCTTTGTGACTCCTCAGGCCAAACTGCAGCCTTGGAAGAGTGACTGGAAGTGGCAGAGCTGAGGCCAAGACCCTCGTCCTCAGGCAGGGGAGTGAGAGCAGGGCCCTTCACGGCAAGGGCCTTAGGCAGATCTTTGGCTTAGCTGCAACTCCTCTTAGCCACAGCTCAGCGAGAGGGTTGGGAATTCTAGCTGCAAATCGACTCTTCTTTCCTCTGAGTGCCATACTGTGATGCTAGATTGCACTGGACCCAGGTAAGGCGTAACAGTATGTCTTATCCACCAGCAAAATGATTAGCTCACTGCCAATTTCTAAGCTATCATTTAACTTCAATTAAACCTGATTTTCCCACCACGTATCATCACGTATGTCAACAATGCTATGACTGCTTGGAATCTTGGGATCTGATACATGACATACATTGCTGTTTTATGAACATTGGAACACCAGTAGTACACTAGGTACAACACGGAAGGCAGAATTAGACACAGATCTGACAATCTGCCAGCTACTCTACACCAAACTGTGTCACAAACCATAATCAAAGTAAGCCATCTATTACGCTGCCTCAGAAGGGCAAGTATAAAATGAGAGGTTTTGTTCTTCGTTCATCCAGTTATCTAGAAAATCATTAGGGGGGAGACCCCTGCATTTTAGGTCCAGAAATACATTTCAAGTTCTGGCCTTAATACCGTTCTACTTGTAACTTTAAAAGCCAAGATCCTCCTAACTGTAAAGTCAAATACATCCCTAAATATATAATGTAGGTTATGTGTTCAGTCATTTTTATTTTTTTAAAAATCTGATGAGTCTAGCCATAACACAAGATAACAGCAAAAATAGTCATTTTATTTTTTAAAAAATAATGCTTATTGTTCAACCAGTCAGTAATTATTTTGTGTGGTGCCGCGAGCAAGGTACTGGTCTCACTGCTTGAAACACTAGTGGTGAGTAAGACATGCTAGGTCCCTCCAAGGTGCCTCTCCTAGGAGGACGACAGGGTCAGAGAAAGGACCCAGGGAGCTGCCCACTCTGCCCAAAAGACCAGAGCTGCTCTCGGTCCCACTTCCTTCAGCTGTGCAACCCCTCAAGGCCAGGGTTCCCACTGAGGGGTTGAAACTCATTCCTCAAACACTGTTCCCTCCCTTGGAAGCATTTTTAAACAGTGGCTTGCAGTTTCTTTGACTCTTGTAGTCAAATGAGTAAGAATCTCAGGAGGGTGGGAGGCTGCTGCTGGATATCAGGGCGGCTGCTTGACTGGGAGAGGTTGTATTTACCTGCAAACATCATTCCAGAGAGTCCCTGGTGGGGGCACAGTTACAGACATCCAGGGGAAGATACAGCATGGCCACAGGCTAGGGCTCTGGCCGGCTAGATAAAGTGTATCAAAAGCACAACTTAGAATCTTAGGTTTGATTTTACAGGCATCAGAATCAATTCAGAGTTGAGGAGCGGCCATGTGGATAAGAACTACACTAATGAGCTGATTTTAGAAAAACCCTCTTCTCCCTGATTTATCAAAGTTATTGCCTTGATTGTTCCCTGGACATAAATTTAAATATGTAAGGGCCTGGGATTTACTTCAGTGGTTTCGCTGCCTGCTGCGCAAGCGCAAGGACCCGAGTTCGATCCCCAGTACCAAAAAAAAAATTAAATACATAAGTCAACTAATATACAAGCTAACAAAACTGTTTCCTTCAGTTACACTACTGTATACCTCATGGTGACAGCAACTTTACTCCATTAGCTTGAAATATTAGGGCAATGGGAAGAAACAACCTGCTTTATTTTCCTTCTTGTAAGAAAGCTGGGACTGACATTTCTGAAAGGAAATGCATTGTTAAACTTTTGGTTCACCTTCAATTCCTTCTATTGTTGCCTAAGTGTTTGTGTGTATTTTTATAATTGCCCTTGGAACTGTGGTCCAGAATCAGCCTGCCAATCTTTAGGGAACCTGCAAAGGACCCTAAGTAAGATATAAAAACCAGAGTCTTTTTAAGCTTGAAAGAAGTAAAATTTCTGTTAAAACCTAATATACTGCATGATCAGTAAGAGTAGTCCATGAATAGTTTTGTTTTGACTTTTTTTTTTTATACTGGGGATTGAAACTACAGCCTTTGCAGTGAGCTACAGCCCCAACCTCTTACTTTTTATTGTTGGTTTGGTTTGGTTTGGTGTTTTTCAGGACAGGTCTTGCTAAGTCACTAAGTTGCCCCAGGCGGGGCTGGAACTTGCCCTTCTTCTGTCTCAGCCTCCCCGGGTGCCGGGATTCTAGGCCTATAATGCATGGACCTCTGCAGCCCATCTGGATAACTTAATGTTCGAGTTAGCAATTCAAGGTGGTCGGGGAGGGGTCCCATTTCAAACAGGCAACGTTAACCCAGTGAGAATATTCTGTCATAATGGAGCATTGTATAAGATCATATCTGGGTTTCTCCAGGTAGGTGAAGGTGATTATACACAACTGAAATTACATCCACAGCAAACTGGTATGCAGGGCAAGCATTTGCAAGTGCTCCAAAAAAGATCAGCTGCAATTACTGGCAGCTCTGGTCTCCAGGTGGTATTCAAGGGTAAATGCAAGAGTGCTGGAGCACAGCTGTCTGCCACCCGAGTGTCCAAATCAGACAAGGTCATTAGAACGAGAGCGAAAGAGCCAGTGTTCTTGGCCAGCTGTGGTTTTTAAATGCCAATACTAATAATCATTCTGAAGTCATGATTATTTAATATTTGTTAAATCAAGACTAGTGCTGGGCACTGTATGTACATAAACAAAGACAAAGTGCCTATGCGTTGAGCTTACAAATCTAAATTAGGCAAAAGAAGTGAAGGGCAGACAAGGGCGTGGGAAGCGAGCACTGAGGGCCTGCTTAGAAAACGAGGCTGCTACGTTTGTGTTGTAATTTTACTTCTAACTATCAGAAGACCATCGTGTGGCAATTCAGAAAGGACAGAAAGGACAGGAGTCACAGGAGACAAGCACACTGCCTTTTTGAGGTTGAATAAGGAAGTCTAAACTGTGACAGGGCAAAATGGTCCAAGTTAAAGACTTCGAGGAGGAAAACACAAGTAAATGGCAAAAAAGAGAAAAGGAACATGGCCCTTGCCCTTGATACTGACAGTGTGGGGACCAAGTGAGGACGACATGCGGAACATGAAAACAGAGCAGTCTGTGGCCTTTGGAGCAACCACAACTGGCCCTGGCTCTCTTCAGTATGTCTCATACACTCACATTTTATTTACCCTGTAAAATAAGTTTTGCCAGGGATTCGGGCTGGTAACTCATGTAAAACAGAGTTCAGTTTCACTTGAGGCTTATCTCACCCACAAGGGATGAGCTCCTGTCCTCAGAGCTTGCCTGGAAGCATCTAGAGATAATTACCCCAAGGTGCAGACCAATAAAAGCTGCCACGGTAATATCCACAGTGCTCCACCCGCACCTGGCCAGCGGCCCCACCTTCAGGTCTGTGACACTGAAGAACAGCACTGGAGTGACTGCTGCTGGGCGTGAGGGGCAGAAACTGCAGTCCATACCGACAGTCAGTAAATTCTGTTTTACACAACACAGCTGAGTTTATAAGTGATAGAATGGAAAACCTTGAACTCTGACCCAGACACTCCTGAGTTTGAGCTATATCCCCAGACTTTTTTTTTTTCTTAAGCCAGAGTCTCACTAAGTCCCTACATTGTCCAGGGTGGACCTGACCTTTCAGTACTTCTACTTCAGCCTCCCAGGGTGTTGCCTGGCATGGGCCACCATGCCTGGCTGGAAGTTGTCAGGATACAGCAACACTAGCTCTGCAGCCATGAATGAGAGCATGACCTCTCTGAGCAGTTTCCTCCTTTGTAAAACATGATTAGCAATCTCTTTCTTGCTAGATTAATATGACAATGACTCAAAACAGAATTAATGGAAGCAAATACTCTGACTCATCTTTCTCTTCTCCCAAAGAAGAATTACATTAGTCATGGAGTATTTACCCAGCCCTTCAAGTTTCTAGGAAAGACTTCAGGTTAAAAATATACCAGCCTGTCTCATTAATTTTACAGAATCTTAAACTTGGAAACCAAAGTGACCTTTACTTCATTTATTGTAATAACTCAAGACTGAAGCATAAATAACTTTCCATCTGGATCCGTGCTCCTACCTGGGAGAGACCAGCACTTCGTCAACCCCGAAAGCACCAGCAGCCTCAGAAAGCCTGAGTGCTCCGGGTCGGAGAGAAGCAACACATTGCAGGGGCCAAGCCTGCAGGATGAGGGCGCCTCTGCCTCCATGAAGAACTAGAACTCGCTCTCACAAATGTGTAATCTATTAGCAGGTTCATGGCCATTTCATCGAGAGAGGGATGGAATCAATTAATTTGTGTGCTATTTCCCATTTTAAAATATCAGAATTATTGATCCCAAATTATTAATATACACAAATCTATGCACAGCACTTAAGAGATTAACTCTAGGAAAACGTACAATAAAATCAAATAAATTAGAGACCAAATTCAGTTGTGTCCAAAGATAATATTCACAGTGGTAAGTTTGTAACATTCGCAATTCCCTACTTCAGAAAAGATTTTAAAACCAAACCATTCTGCCCCATACTCCGACCCATCACAGGCCAGAGACTGAGACTCCGGGGCTCCCAGCCACCCGATGTTCACTGCAGCATTGAACCCAAGTGACCCAGTGGGATTTGTGCACAATCACCCAGCATCTTTATGGTGACTTAAAACATTTGCAAGACACACTTTATGTAGTCTGACTTCCTTCACCAACTGTGGAGACTCTGGAGCACAAAAGCACTGCAGAATTTCTGAGAATAGCACAGCAGTGAGCCTGGCCTGGGCCCAGGCCGACTGGTGTTCTCAGGGTGATGTGTCACCAGAGGACTCAGGATCTCGGGACAGTGCTGCTGGGCGAGGTCAGCACAGAGGCCAGGGCGTTAGAAGACTGTCTTCTGAGGGCCTCTGTCCTGACAGGGGCTCCCTTTGGAAAGGGTTTCAATTCTCCCTTTCCCCCATCAAAGGAGGGCCAGGCAGGGTGCTGACCATTCAGCTGTCCATGTGCCACTTCTGTCCTTCCTCTGAACTAGGGTTCTTATGAACAGCCTGGGTCCAGGGAAACAGATGTTGTGAATTTTTATTAAAACCAGGTCTCACTAAGTCTCTAAGTTGTCCCAGCTGGGCTTGAATTTAAGACCCTCCTGCCTCTGCCTCCCTGAGTGCTGGGATTACAGGTGTGCACCATAGTGCCCAGCTACCCATTCTTTCTTATATAAAGTTTATCTTTGGAAGGAGGTACCAGATCTGAGTGTACATTATACAAGGAAAATTATTCAGTGAATCCCAATTTTTCTCACAAAATCAATAGTCATCACCAGAAAATGCCAGCCATCTTAAAAACCATAGTTTTTCCCAAGACATTCCTACAACAGGCTCCCAGCAAGTCATTTATGCAGCAACTGAAAGTGCTGACTGAGCACTGTTTCGTGCCCTCCAGCATGCCCCCTTGCTGAATTCTCCAGTAACCAGGTGGGAACTATTCCTAACACGTTTGACAAAGTGTGTATGGAGACTCTCAAGGTCCCGGAGTCCAGCGGGACCCTCAGTGCTGAAGTGTATCTGACAAACCCTTACGAGAGGCTCTCTGGGCTCCCTTGCAGTCTTTCTAATGAAAGACAACTTAAGGATTGGCACCTTTTAATCCCAGCCCTGTCTTCTCTGTATTCCGCCCCTGAGAAGTGTGAATTTCCAGAGCTATGCGACTATGTCAGACCGACTACAGCCTAGAAAATTGCCCAGACTCTCAGACCTTCTCTTTGCTCACAGGATATCTGCACATGGATGTACAAGGCTCCTCAAAACCCATGAGTCCAACAAAAACAAAATACTGAGGGATGAATCTAAGGAGATAGATGAAAGATCTCTACACAGAAGGTACACAACCATGGTAAGAATCAAAACTGTCTGCATAAATGGAGAGCATTACATGTTCATGGGTTGGAAGACACGATATTACTTATGAGTCAGTAATGTCAATTTTCCTCAGTTTGATTTATCATGTAATCCCAATCAAAATCCCAGCAAGGTCTTCTGTAATTATTGACAAGCATATTCTAAAATTCAGATGGCGCTGAGGATATAGCTCAGTGGTAGAATATTTGGCTAGCATGCACAAGGCCCTGGATTTGATCCCCAGTACCATTAATACTACTACTAATAATAATAATTTTTAAAACTCATAGGGAAGGGCAAAACACTTCTGATAAGAAAGAATGAAGTTGAAGTTCTTCAAAATTGAGAGACTCACATACCCTATTTCAAGACTCACTATACAGCTACATTCACAAAGATGATGTAAGGAAACCAGGTGCAGTGGCACATGCCTGTGATCCCAGCACTCAGGAGCCTGAGGCAGGAGGATCACTGCAAGTTCAAGGTCAGCCTGGGCTACATAGTGAGACCCTGTCTCAAAAAACAAAAAAAGGTAATGTGGCAAAATAGTGGACTCCAACACTGATGGGAGGGAATAGAAAAACCAGAGACAGATCCACAAAAATGTAGTCAACTGATATTTGACAAAGGAATAAGGAAAATCTTTTCAACAAATGGTGCTGGAAAAGCTTTGGCATTCAAATGTAGAACCAACAGGCTCAAACTCAAACTCCATATCTTTCATCTAACGCCCTCTAAATATTGAGCTCTTCCCTCATACTGGAGAACAAGGCTGTCATCCACTCATCTGCTCATGTGGATCCAAGAGTCACTGCCAAGTCACTTTCTTGCTCTCAGTACGAGCCCTGCCAGCTGCCACACTGTATTGAATCACAGCCGACCTCCTATGACCCCACTGCCTCTGGCCTGCTTGGATCTTCCTTCCCCTGGACCTTATTTCCGGTCTCCAGTCCACCCAAAACAGCTCCCGAGGAGAAAAGCAGCTGGAGGAACTGAGGGACCCGTTGCTTCCCCAAGCACCATCAGCAAGAGTGATGCTCTCCCCTGGTCTCTAAAAGAGCACATGATGTGATGATTTTTTTGATTATGATGAAAAGATGTTATATTTTTTCATAGCTGGGTGTGGTGGCACATGCCAGTAATCCCAGCACCCAGAGGCTGAGGCAGGGGGATCACCATGAGTTCAAGGCCCGCCTGAACTACATAGCCAGACTCCATCTCAAAGAAAAAGAAAAACATAAGTCATGTAGACCATTCAGGCAAAAGGTAAGATCTTTCTGTCCTGCAGTTTGCCTCTGGCCACACTGCAGATTCCATTCCCTGCCTGGACCCTGGCTTTGGCCATGGCCGCTCTTGTCAGAACCTGATCGGGCCTTCCTTCAAAGTCACCTCTTTCAAACGCAGATTCACCGACTTTCTAGCGTGCACGCCATTAAAATCTGAGCCCTCTGCAGAGCAGGCACATGCCTGCTTGCTGTGGCCCCGTGGGGCGGGCCCATGTAGTTTTCCCTCATGGCACTTCCCGCTGCATGATTTCTACTCCAATCATTCCAGGTAAGCGGGCCTGCGGGGATCTGCCAACCTCTGCAATCTCGTTCCAACTTGTACCTGCACCTCTGCCTCCAACCCTCTCTCCTCCCTGGTTCACCTGTGAAATTCCTCGTTCTCCTTCGCAGGCCGTGAGAAGGCAGGATCACACCCTCGGCAGAGTCTCACCCCAGACTCTGCTCTGCCACATGCCAGCTGCTCATTCGGAGGCAGATGGTGGACCCACTGTGGACCTCAGGACCACTTTTATTTGTCTATTTTAAAATTTTTGATAACAACGATCTAATTTACTTCTTAGCTGGAAAGCCTGCTATGTCCTTAAGGTAATGGCCTGTAATTATATCAGATAACTTTTATGCAGAAGAATTTATCTGGACCTGATACATCACAAATAAAGCTAGGTCAAGGGAGTCCCTCCAACATTTCAAGGCCACACCACCACCCGTGTGGCCCTGTGAGGAGTCGTTTACTTCTTAGAGGCCTACTGCTCGAGCAGGAGGGGCAGAGAGTCCCGGCCATCCTTATCAGAGCAGTTCAGGCAAACCATTCTGGCAGCCAGATATGCACTGTACGGCAAATCCAAGGCACTAGAGAGACTCAAAAAATGCTACGATGGCAACTCGTGCAGTCATCACTGCAAAAGGCGTCCAAGGTAAACAAACGGACACTTATCTCTGGACAGTCAGGGTGTCTTTTAGGTTACACGGATGGCAGCAGGGAAGGGAGTCTGTGGCACTGCTGAAAATGACCTAGCAAGAAGGCTTGGTGAGCTCTTTTTACCCAAGATTTGTGTCGCTATCACCCGGCCTCTTCCTTCCCTGACCACTGGAGTTGGTTTCTGCCAACCCAACCCCTCCTTTGCTACTGGATTTAGGATGCACCTGAGGTATGGCCATTGTCATTGCTGTTGTCACCATGTTACTTAGGCCTCAGTCCTTCTCTGATTCTTCATCTTCTCCGTCCTCTATTAGCTCAGTTAGGGCTCTCGCTCCACACTCCCCAAGGAGCCTAGGCCATGATTATACTTTTTTTTTTGGTACCGGGGATCGAACTCAGGACTTTCCACTTTCAAGGCAGGCACAGCACCACTGAGCTACCTCCCTGCCCTCATGATTACACTTTTAACTCTGCTCTCCAATCGTGTGTCACACGGCAGCTGACTGACTGTGGCCCCTTTTGTGACTGGGCCCATTCATTTTGACTTGTGCGTCCAGAGCCTAAAACTAGCCTTGCCACCGAATAGGCAGTCACCAAATCTTTGGTAATTGGATACATCAATAAAGGGAGAAAAAACATTTTATTGCTTAGGGGATTAGAAGAAATATAGCTTTATTGATTTAACAGGTTCTGAGCTGCTAGAAAGATAATATTGTATAAAAAGTGTATCAAAAGAAAGCAGGGCCAGAGATTTAGCTCGGTGGGTTTAGCTGAGTGGTGCTGTGCCTGCCTTGCAAGCACAAGGTCCTGAGTTCGATCCCCAGTAAAAAAAAAAAAGAAACCAGTTAGTTGGCTTTTAAAGGGCTGTGGTTGCTTAGAAAGCAGCTGGCATTTGCCATGACTTCTAGGACTGGTGGAATTCATATCTATATATGCGCATAAAATGAGCAACTGAAAAATGTCTTAAAATTTGTAGATTTCTTTGATAAATCTAATAAATCAAAGCTTCAGTCCTACAAATATCTTAAAGACTCTGTAAAAATAGCTTCGTATAATTTCAAAACTATTTCTGATACTTCATATTCTAGGGTTAGGACTGTGCAGTTTTATTCCCCCACAGAAAAGTTGCAAAGGGTATATGTGTTACCACATTTTGTCACATTTTCACTCTCATCCCTGTCTCTGTCTGTCCTTATCATATCGCCACTAATATTCTAATATTTATCGGACCGCTTGTGACCAGTAGTTAAACTGGGGAATGATGCCTGTGCTTCCCAAAAGGCTCTCAAGTCTCTCTCTCTCTCTCTCTCTCTCTCTCATCTTCGGGATTAAACCTAGGCCGTTGGGCATGCTAGCAAGCACTCTACCATTGAGCTACATCCCCAGACCAGAAAGTCTGTGTGTGTGTGTGTGTGTGTGTATACATGTACAAACACAATCTTTTTTGCTAAACAATTTGCAAATTACAAACATCATGGCACTATAACACTTAACCTCTAAATATTTCAGTATATGCCTCCTATTGATAAGAAATTTCCTATATAATTCCTAAGAAATTTAATTAAATAAAATTCAATTTATACTCACTAAGTTATAAAATACCTCTTTACTATGTCAGTGCTTCCAATCAGGGTTCAAACACTTCACTTTCAAATCCTTTACTTCTGAAAGGAGGAGGCTGGCCTTCCTGGACTGAGTCAGCAGATGTAACCTCCACAGGCCCCGTTCCTGGAGCTCATGGTGGAGACAGCTCCAAGGGCCTCAGCACCCCGGCCACGGTCACGATGCACCTGCTGGGGGACAGGGCTGAGTGTCCAAACAGGCACTCAGGGCACCGGCACAGCAGGAGCATTAAAGAAAGAAAGGTTTTAAGGGATTCAAAAGGAAAAAAGGGAGGAAGCAAAAGAAAGAAGGAAGAAGGAAAGAAAGAAAGAAAGAAAGAAAGAGAGAGAAAGAAAGGAAAGAAGAAAGAAAGGAGAAAAAACAGAGGAAGGGAAAGAGGCATAAACAGAGAAGAGAAAAAGAGAGAAAACAAATGAGCATCAAAGTGTCCATTAAAGGGAAATGGGGATTGCTGGACTTATAAATTAGTATTGGTGGCGGCTGGGGATTTAGTTCAGTGGTGCCACACCTGCCTGTCAAGCTCAAGGTCCTGAGTTCAATCCCTGGTTCTGCCAAAAAAATAAAAAATTTTAAAAAATTAGTATGGTTTCCCTGAGAATTGAACGTGGGCTGGACACCCTAATTTCTCAGCATCTAAGATGTCTGAGTCTGTGTCCAGGCCGGGTTGCCTGTGACGCTGGCCTTTGGAAAGACAACCTGGTGGGATCTGGGGACGCAGGACCCAACCAGTGACAACCCGTGCCGTGAACGTGACCTAAGACGTGCTTTCCTCTCCAAGGGCCACTCCGGGAGGGGCTGTCATCCAGAGCAGTGTCTAGGTTTAAACTAATGCTTGAAAAAGCAAAATGTGAGTCCTGATGTAGTGGGATGGGCAGTGGGTGGTGTCCTAGGACAGCTGGGGCTGCTTCGATTCTAACGCCCAGGAGCCAAGCATGCGCTGGATGGCAGGAAGTCTGAGCACAAGTAAGTACTCATGCTGTGATAGCTCTGCTCTACCTGGACCCCAACTAAATGACCATGGCCCACGAACCCTAAAGATGTTGTACCTTCTTATCTCCTGCAAAAATAAGTCACCTCATCTGTTGTCTTAAATTTGTAGATGGCTAACACATTCACAAAACACAACATGTCCAAAGGACTCAATGTTTAGCTTTTCCAGCCAAGCAATTTTGAGGAACTTTATTCTTAACTCACAATATCATACTAATATTTATAGTACTTACTTGTAACTATGAAGTTAAACTGGTGAATGATGTCTCCTGTGATTCCAGAAATACTTTAAAAGTAATGCAAATTATAGTGCACTCTGGAGAGAATTATGAGAATATTAATTAAAATCAACTTGTCCTAGTTTTCATAGTTTCTCTAAGAATTGAAAAGGATAATGATAGCAAAATTGACACATTTGCAAAATATGACTGTTCTGCTATGGTTTTAAACATAGTCTAATGAATTTTCAGAAAAGACAATTTTTATCTCAAAAATCACATCATAATTTGTACTTAGGACACACAAGGAACTGAGGTGCATTAATGAAATATGAGAGAAACAAGGCAATTTCTGAAAGAGAGAAATCTGCAGTATTTTTTCTCCCCAGACACAGTCTCTTCAGAGTTCTGCTTTGATGTGCACACAGATGATGTATTCACAGTGACAAGAGCTAAGCAATTTAAAGGAGAAAATTGCACCACTGGGACTCTATCTCCCAAATGATTAATAAACATCAAAAATCATTTAAATAGAGATCTCATTTAAAACAGCAAGAAATTAGGCTCCAATTATGCTGTCAGCAGTCAGACAAATTGAAGGAGGGTGAAGCTATCCAAAAGTTTCATTTTGGGCCGGGGTGTGGCACAGTGGCAGAGCACTTGCCTAGCAAGCATGAGGCCCCGGTTCTGTCTCCAGCTGGGGAAAAGAAAGACAAAGGGTGCGGACACACAAACACAAACACAGACACAGACACAGACACAGATGGGGGAGGAGGGGCTGGCGGAAAAGAAATGCCCACCATGAGTGGCTCTGCTGTGCTGCTCGCATTTAATGTTTAAAACATGCATACTTATACGTGTATATGTACGTGTGCATATGTGTTTATGCCTCTTCAATCAGCTACTAATAGACTCCTATCCCAAAACCACCTCTCTGAGGAAGCTTTCAGATCTGGAACTTCCCATTGCTCTTCAGCAGGGCCGGGAGGTTCTGGGGACCCAACCCAGGCCTCAGACATGCTAGGCAAGTGCTCTGCCACTGAGCTACCCCTAGTCTGCCTTTCATCTGCTTTACTTTCCAATTCCAATATTGTGATCAGCCTGCATGTCATAATAACTCACTGTCCATTTATGAATTAGTTCAAGAATAAATTAAGGTTTTGTCACTTGTGTGTCAGGACACATGCATCTTTTCTAGATATATGCTTCTAGAGGCCCAAGAGAAAATCTATACAATCTCTTTGCACATGAAGATGTGCAGAAAACTGATAGTTGCTTCTTTCATAATAATGGGAGATGGTGTTACAAAGCGAAAGATAACTTTGACAATGTGGGTAGAATTTAAATGCCAGAGAAGGGCATTTATTTAGTTAGTCAGTTTTGGGTTTTGTTTTTTGAGACAGAGTCTCACTATGTAGTTCAGGTTGGCCTTAAACTCGCTATGTGGCCCCAGCTGGCCTTGAGCTCCCGGCAACCCTCTGGCCTCAGCTTCCCGAATGCTGGGATTGCAGGCATGCACCACCAAGCCTGGTGGAAGGGCTTCTTAAGAGCCATAATTAATACAAGTAGAATACATTTTGGTTTTCAAACACTCTCCTTAAGCCCATGTCTAAAAATCTGCAAACAGGAAAAAGAGGATTAAAAAAAAATGTGATAAAAATTAACTAATGTCAATTTTCATGCTACCAATATAGAACTTATACAGAACACCAAGTTAAATCAGAACCTAAAATAAAGTTCAGTATTCCAAAAATTGTGTGTTAGCTATATGACTGATCTTTGGCTAGGTAAAATAAATTAATTTAGTAACCAAACAGCAACCATGAAAATGCCAAGTCTTCTTGAAGAGAAATCAGTTATGTTTATGCCAAGACTGCTGTATAAACGGGGTAGCTTTAAGCAATATGTATTTACTTCTAGTTCCAGAGGCTGGGAAGTCTGAAACACAGCAGCAGCATCTGGGTGTGTGGTGAAGCCGTGTCCTGATTCTTAGAGGAAGCTCTCCTGGCGGACCGGGAAGGAGAGGCAGCTCTCTGAGGGGGAACAAATCCCCTTTATGGGGATGCTACCTCCCTGGAGGCTCCATTTCCTAAAACTATCACCTTGGGGGTTAGGGCTTCAACACACTCTAGTCATTCCAGAGGGAACACAGACATGCAGACCATAACAAAGTTGTAATGTGTCCAGTTGGCTTTTAGATGACAAGTTAGATTTTCGCTTGGAAATACTGACCTAGAGAACTAGTCAATGTTTGAGTCGTGAAGGGTCACCACTCCTGCATGTAAGAGATAAGTTTGTCTTTTATTTCCATCCTTTCCTTTGGTGCTGTACTCATAAGTTATGGTTGGGATCCCAACGGTCCCCTAAGGCCTAGGTGTGGTGGTGCATGCCTGTCATCTTAGCACTCTGAGAGGCTGAGGCAGGAGGATTACAAATTCTAGTCCAGCCCAGGCAACTTCGTGAGATCTTGTCTCAAAATAAAAAATGTATAAAGGATTGGCCATATAGGGACTAGGAAGGCCCTAGGTTTAACCCCCTAGTATCACCAAAAAAGGCCCCCCAGAAAGCTCTTTGTGTTGAAGGCTTGGTTGCTGGTGGACTTTTGGAAAGTCCTCCCTTTTAGAAGAAGGCTTCTAACTTCATCAGTCCACTGATGAGATTATAATTTGATGGCATTTTGGGGGCGATGACATAAAGATGATGCAGGATGCAGTTGAAAGGAGTGGATCATGGGTGTGTGACTTTGGGGACAATAGCTGCTTCCCTGCCCCTTCCACCTTCCTGGCTGCTATGAGGTGAACAGTTTCCCTCTGTCAGGCCCTTCCTCTGTGATGTTTATGTCTTGCCGCAACCTAAAAGCAATGGAACTAGCTGACCATGGACTGAACCCCATGAAACTATAGCCCTAAATAAACCTTCCCTCCCTTAAGTTCTTGATCTCAGGTATTTTGCCACAGCAACAGAATCCTAACAGCATACAACCCTCAAGCTTTCTTTGCCTTGTTACCCCCAGGCACTCCCTACTGCACACCCAGGCTTTGGAAGGTTCTCAGGAATTCATTCAGCCTGAGGTAATGCCTGGCCAACTTAATAGAATAGTCTATGGAAAATGTTTGCATTTCTGTAAGAAATGAGTCTCAAAACTGGGCATCATTTACATTTGTGAGACTATTCAAACTCCCTACCCCCTTCATTTTGAAATTCAAAACATTGTCGTAGAACTACTACTATCCTGTTTTATTCTGGATTTCTCCTGCTTGCTCAAGAACTCATTTATTTAGCAGATATTTATTGGAGACCTGCTGCAAGCCCAGGCAAGCACTATTCTGGGACTTCAGAGTGAACTCTGATCCTCATGGTTGCTCAGAAATCATAGAAAACTTCATTTAACAAAAATGATTCAAGGGCCAGGGATTTAGCTCAGTGGTTCCGCCACCTGCCTCACAAGCACAAGGTCCCGAGTTTGATCCCCAGTACCAAAAACACAAAAAATGATTCATATTCTGTTCATTATACCCCAACTTTGTTTAATTTTTATTTATTTTTTGGTACCGGGGATGGCACTTGGGTCCTTGAGCTTGAGCAGCAGGTGGCAAAACAACTGAGCTAAATCCCTGGCCCATTTGTTTAATTTTTAAACAAAAACAAAAAGCAAAATAAAAACCAAAAGCTAGATTTAACTTGTGTATATCTATCTCACTAAGCCTCTTCTTTTGCACCCCACATTTACAGTACAATTTTTAGAGATAAACTTGTTATTGTTGTTTTGTGATTTATGAATGGACGGAGACTCCTGATTATATTCTCCCTTTGGTGCATGAAAAGGAAAATGGAAGCGGCTCCTGCTTGACGCCACAGTAGTCCTCATTCGCATAACTAAGGTTCAGTAGTTTGTTTGCCAGGATGTTACATTGCTCCATTACATTGGTGGTTTGTTTTGTTTTGTTTTGTTTTATTATGTCCCAGTATAGGGTCATCCCTCTGTCATTTAAGACATTCTTTTCAGGTAATTTAAGATTTCTTCATCTCATGCTTCAATATAAAGTCTTAGAAGAGTTAAGAAAAAGACTTTGGTGCTCTGAATATAATAAGGCCTATTTAATGCTAAGAGCTTTTAGATAAATTTTTAAAATGTAAAAGAAAAATGTATGCATCCTTAAAACAACTAGATTTTAAAACCATTTCAGCTTATTAAAAACAAGAAAGAATTATAAAAGACTATTTCAAAACTCAAACTTTGGTTAAACACCAAAGAAACAAACTCTTCTCCTGACTCAAGTCTAGAAGAAAAATCCTCCTAAGAGAAAAAGGCACTTTTAAATGTTTAAGGTGTTTACCACTACTGATACACCAACTTTTAAAGAGTAGACATCTGGATTTCACCCCTACTTTTCTTATGTTTTAAATTATGAGCATATATTTGATTTATAGATGATATAACATTTATTTTAAAAGTTAGTTTTCTCTCTGTGGTTTATTTTATTTATTTATTTATTTATTTTAGTACCAGGGATCGAACTTGGGTCCTTGCACTTGTGCAGCAGGCAATGAATCTGTGGCTTATTTTTTAAAAAATTTTTTTAATTTTAAATAATTTGTGTTGGACAGGGTCTCACTATGCAGCCCAGGCTGGTCTAGGATTTGTGTCCTCCTGCCTCAGCCTCTTGAGTGCTAAGATTACAGGCATGAGCCACCACTCCAGGCCATTTGTTTCTAAACATGTTATTTGTCCCGTTAATGTTCTAGTAACAAATTATATACACATATAATTTATATCATATATTTCAACTGATAGAAATAAGACCAAGAGTTACAAAAAGTAATGTATCCTACTCTGTGCTGTGTGATAATATGAACACACCTCCCACAGCCTAGCCGGCGGGAGGCGGGGCAGGAGACAGTCTACTGGGAGCTGACATTCTTTAGTCAGTGGGACAAGGATAGGAACAACACAGACCAGAATTTGAAAATGGATTTACAAACTCACTAGAAGTGTGGCTTTGTTCTGATAGCCCTCTTTGAGCTGTAGGTTCTTCTGGAAGCCAAGGCCAGACAGTGGCTAGAGCTCACGCAGACAGCCCACAGTAGAGCTGTACGCTGTCCTTCCCATCATATCGGACATGTGAGGAACAGAAGCCAGCTCTGGGCTTAAAGTTTAAAAGCCTAGTTAATGGCAAAGAAAATTATTTTTCCCTAGCACTGGAGATTGAATTCAGGGCCCATGCAAGCACTTTACCACCAAGTCACATCCCAGCTCAGTCCTCAGGTTAATGAAAGATTAGTCCCAACAACTGGGGATTTTCTCCCACATTCACAATGCAGCAGAATTTTTATCATTAGCTGGTGCTCATAGATGTTCATAACTGCAAACCAAAAAGCGCTGTCTTCAAAATATTAAATAGCTTTCAGCATTTTAAAAAACTGAGTCAAATTATAGTCTGCTTGATAGTAATTACTGATTTCATTGGGTATTGTAATACGAGTGTCAGTGGATTCTGTATGATGGAAGTCACAGCGTATGGCCGCAATGGAATCTTCTGCAGATGAGATTGCGTTGTCACCGCTGTGGACACGTGAAGTGACCGAGACTATCACACAGGATTCAATTCCAACCAAGCCTTCCTCTACCCCTAAAAGCTTTCATTACGCTATACTACACGGTGACTTTGGGCTTTTTCCAGGCCATTCGCCTAGTAGAATTCTTGAATGTCTTATCAGCATGGAAGCACGATTACAAAATGATACAATGCAATGTATTAATCTTTAAAGTACAGCTTAAAAAGTTAGAGGGAAATAACGTTTTTTATTTTAAGGCAAGTGATGCTGCATGAGTTTGGATAACTTTTGAACAACACCTGTTTATTGGATAGTCAATTGCATAGCTGCTCCTGTCTCTCTCTCTCTCTCTCTCTCTCTCTCTCTCTCTCTCTCTCTCTCTCTCTCTCTGCTGGGGTCAAACCCAAGACCACGCGCTTTCCAGGTGGATCTTGAACGCAGGGCTGCACCCTGTCCACACAGCTGTTTCCCCCAGGGGAGGTGTGTGAGTCTCTGTCTGCCTCGATGCACACCCGAACGTCAAGCCGGATATTTCCAGGTTTCCCCCCAGACATCCATGGTTTTCCACTCTGGTCAGCCCTGATAGCCTGCCCTGCCAGAATGCAATCAGCAGACTCCTGTGTCCTCTGGCTTCTAGATAAGTTCAGCCATAGGGCGCATCTGCAGGGGACAGCAAGAATTTGGAGAATTTATCCCACGCATCCCTTGCCAAGCTGCTCCTGTGCAGGACCTGGGCTGGCCGCGTCCCTCATGAGACAGGCCGGTAAGGGCCGGCCTTCCAGCCCCAGGCACACATTTCTGTGGCTTCCGCGTCTTCCTTGCACCCGCGGGAACAGTCTGTTCATCGAGTTCTCTCGGAGTTTCCCAAGGTGAATGTCTCGTGTCAGCTCATGTTACGAGCATCCGAGACCCTCCAGACTATACCATCTTTACCGGAAATGCTGGACTGCCCCGCACAGATGTTATTTTCATTGACCTGGCTGCTTTAATATCTTCCTGTTTATCAAGTGCTTCTTCTTTGGGGGGCTGTCAATCATGTCCCATTTCACAGCGTCTCACGGGAGCAGTCGCCCCAAGACCATGGTGGGTGTGTAGTATCGCTGCTAAGCTGGGCACGGTGGCACACATCTGTAATCCCAGCACTCTGGGAGGCTGGGGCAGGAGAGTCACAAGTGCCAGTCCAGCCTGGCCAATTTAACAACTTAGGGAGAACTTATCTCAAAATATTAAAAAATTTAAAAAGCGCTAGGGATGTAACTTATGAGTTCCCAATGGGGAAGCTGAAATTACAGCCAGACTCACAGGGATTCTTCACTCAGGACCTCCCAGATTCGAGTTAAAGTGCTCTTTTCTTCTTGAACCAAGAGCTGATACCGATGACCGAGGGCGCTGAGCGGCCACCGCCTCTCGAGCAGAGCCTTGTAGAGACTGGGGCTCAGCAGACGACTGAGAATAAGGGAAACTGCCCACCTCCCTGCCCGAGCCCGGCCCTGGGCACGCGTGGGCCCCCAGCCCCGCTGCAGCTTCGGGCTCGGCGGGAGGCGGGGCCTGCAGGTGCGGAGTGGGTCCATCTGCAGGTGGACTGGCACCGCGGGGACTGGGTTTCTCACACACGCCAGGAGCGTGGCCGGTTTTCTGTCCCACGTGCTCTTCTTCCTGGGCGTGTAATTGTGGGCAGCTAAATTACAGGGAAATTCATATGCAGTCAGAGCGGGACTGGGCCCTCCAGGAAGTCAGCAGAAAATGAGAGACACCGGAATCGCGGATGGAGGCGAATCCGAAGAGAGCTGGACCTCAGTCTGCGGACGCAGTAGCCAGGCCTGTGAGATACACAGCAGTGTGCGATTGCGTGATTAGCACCCCAGGCCGCCGGGCCCAGATAGGCACCGGACGGACACAGAAAAGGTGACCTGGACGTCCAGGCCCGCTCCATTCCGCTTCCGACAACTCCTGCCATCTGCGCACACACCCTGGCTGAGCGATTCCTTTCCCCGCCGCAGAGCGTTAACTGGCGGCTGTGCCTGTCCTGCAGCTGACCTAGCCTGACCCACGTCGCACCCACACTGCCTTTGCACCCGACAGCCTGGTGGCCCCCACTCGGGAGCCCTCCTGGACATACGGGTTCTCGTCCCCTTATTTCCAATAAAACCCTCCTGAGTTCCTCCTTTGGTTCCAACTTCATTCTTCAGTGCTGTAAGGCCACAGCGCTGTCACCACATCTGACAGCTAACGGGTCAGGACTTCTGCTTCGGGTCAGGGTCGTGATGCCCTGCACCATGTTACCAGGCAGGCACGGCCCTTTGACCTCGGACTTCCCAGGCTCCAGAACTGAGGGAAGAAAGTCTTTTCATTACAGATTACCCAGTATGTGGTATCTGAAGACAAAGACAGATGCGTTCCCTTTTTGCTTGAACTACTGGCATTCCTGTTACACACAGCTGAAAATAAAGTACTGATTAAGATAACAGCAAAAACCACAGTGGGTACATGTGTAATGTTTGAATCCCAATTGTTGTGAAGAATTCAATAATGCTGGCAAGAAACTCACTGGAAAGTTCCAGAGGCCTGCATGTGTTCGAATCGGTGTGATTTTTTTCTTCCCAGGAATTTGTGCAAATCCTCCCCTGAAATTCAGTTCATTTAGGGTGCATTCCTAGCCCAGACTATTTCAGGGGTGGGAAGATGACTGGCTCCGACTGGGACAGGGGAAGGCAGGGAGTGTGCAAAGAGAGGAGAGTTTCCATTTTCTCTCCTCTCTCTCTCTCTCGCCTCTCCCTCCACCCGAGTGTTCTATGCTGCCCAGGCTGGTCTCAGGTGATTCTCCTGCCTCAGCCTCCTGAGGGCTGGGACTACAGTTGCACACCACCGTGCCTGGCTCTTCTCAGTTTTGAAGTGAAAAGTATGGTTAGATCAATGATTAATCGTATTTTGGTTTTACTACTCATTATGAAAATGTTACTTATTTATTTTTAGCTCAAGAAAGCCTGAATGAATGTAAGGTAGGATAATAGAAGAAAATGTATTTCTCCTAAACAAAGGAGCTTCCCTCTTGGTATGACAGTTATGTGGATTCAAAAATGTGCAAAGGAAGCACAAAAGACAAATAGGTGTCCTCCCTTGCAGGAATTTGCATGTGTGTTAACAATACCCGTCACCCTCTTCCCGGGCAGCCCCATTGTGAAACTGGCTAACAAAGCCTTTGAAGAGAAAGGAAAAAGCCCATAAATATTAATAATAGTTTACCTTTCTACATTTAGAAATAGGAAGCCAACACAGCTCATCATTTTTGTTGTACTTGTCAATCAAAGCACATCCTTTCACTAAAATTCCATGTTCAATTTTAGAGTATCTGTCATTATTCCTGGTGAAGTAGCCTCCCTGAAGAACAGAGAGACTAAAAAAATAAGATTACCAATGAACATCATTAGACTACTGTAACTGAGAAGATAACTGAGAAACTCAGAGTGAGGTTGGAGAATAGTGTCCAAGGACAGACATCCAAACCCAAGTTGTCCTTGGACCTACAATGCTGTTCTTATTCTCAAATCGAGTATTTGTGAATTGATTTAGAATTTAGAAGAACATATTTTTAGGGAAATGTGTTAACATGATGGTTAGCAGGTCTTGCAAGCCTATTAATCACCATGTAGCAGAACCAAATAATTCTAGCTCCTGTAGTGGAAGGGAACTAGACAGTCACAACTCTACAGCTGGTGAAAGTGGAGTGGAATACAGGGAAAAAGAGTTTCCTTCCTCGTGGTGACAGCAGAGAAAATAATTCTAAGGCAGCAGATGCAGCAGGAGGGAGGCCATGTCTCACATACAAGGGACATTCACAGGTTAGTTTTCAGGGGTTGGGAGGGGCCCAAGTGCACATTCTCGCTTCCTTTTCTTTCACAATGGGTTTGTCATTGGTGCTCTATTTGCGTTCAGTTTACAAGAAAGAGCTGTGTTGCTTTTCCACTCCGAGACATGGCAGGTGTTTTGAGTCTTCTTCCTTGTGGGAAAACAGCAGAGTCTGTAAGAAGGGCACCCTGCTCCTGTCCTCTGGCCCTGAGACAAGCTCACTCTGGACGACTGTAATGGAGCTACCAGAAACACAGGCAGGTTCTACGGCCACCTCAAAGGACTCTGCTGACGAAACCTAAGCACCAACTCCTTTACATTATTCCAACAACTAAAGCACAAATAACTCTGAGATACATTTTAAAAATGCTAAACTTCAAAAGCTCCATCCCCTCCAAACCATTAGTATGCAAAGGAGTCAGGAGTCACTAAAAACTTTTTTGCTGCAAAATTATTGGTTAATTATCCCAATTATTGCATTCTTAGCCTATTGGCCCATGCTTTGATCATCCAGAGGCAGAAGTGTTCCTTGGAACCAATCCACTGGGCAACAAATGGGTCTGTTTAGATTGTTCTTCCTGAGGACCATGCTGCCAATCATGCCTGGCACCACGGCTGTCCATGGCGGCTTGGCCTGTGCCCACACGCATGGTTCCAGCACACTGCCCAGAGTTCTTAGAAGATGAGTCCTTTCTTGGCAACTTTCCCCCCGAAACATTCATAAAAACAAATAATTGCCATATGAACCTAAGCTCTCCAACACAGCTATCATTCTTATTTTTCAGCAAACTGGTACGCACACATTTCAGTGACAGGAATTCTCCCTGTGCACCGCACCCCATTATCTATGCCATCTTGGACCCCACATAATAAACGCATGGATCTGCAGTAACGAGCAAGGAGTTCTGGCTATGTAACCCACAGCGGAGGGACTGTGGAGAACAGTGATGCGCATATGTTCGAGACGAGCAGGGATGGGGCTCAGGGTCTGAGCCCTTGCCTCGCATGTGCAAGGCTTCAGGTTCAATTCCCTGTACTGCTGGGGGTAAAAAGCTAGGAAAAACGATTTTGAAAGTTTTTCTCACAAAGAAATGACAATGTTTACACATTATACAATATATACATGTATCAAGGCATGTTATCCTGTTACTGTGTACTGTATAATTTTTATATTTTTATGTACTACTTAAAATTAATTTTTTAAAAATCTGTGTATAAAAAAGGTAAGAAGAATATGAAGTTATCCCAAAATTCACCATATGTAACACCTGGTCGATATAAATAATTGAAGGTTTTTCCAAATGATGCATACATCTTTGCATCTGAAATGTCTCAGGGCCATCTGGTGTTGAAGATTATCCATCACCCAGAAAAGCCTCCTGTATGTAGGTCAAAACTTAGTGAACTGCTACAGCAACAAGATCTTGGAGTGGGATGTCAAGATTATACCATACAAGATGGTGGTAAAATTAGCATATCCCTTAAAAACTTAAAATATATTTACTCAGTTGTTTGTCAGTGTCTCTATTATCTGTGAACCAACTACTTTATGACCATTGATGTTTATTATCCATAAGTTGTTTTTAACTCCACTGTATTTGCTGTAATCTAAATGCACTTGTCGGTTTTTTTGTGGGTTTTTTTTTTATTCTTTGTTTTCTATTTTTTGTTTGAGATGGGATCTTGCTTTGTTCAGGCTGGCCTTGAACTTGCCAAGTAGTTCAGGCTGTCCCTGAAAACATGGCAATCCTCCTGCCTCTGCCTCCCAAGTGCTGGGATCATAGGCGTGGACCACCACACCCCATTGCATTCATCATTATATTGTGGTTTTAAACAAATTGAAGGCACAAAGTAGTGCAGATTTTTATCTGACCATTTTTTCCTCTCTTGCATTTTGGTACCATGTTCTATTTCTGGCAGGGAATGATACATCTAGTCGGGATACAGTGTAACAAGAACCATCTGTCCTTTTCCTCGGCACAGTCCTTCTGTCATGACTAATTGTCGTTACACACTCAGGAAAATAGTGTGCTACCTCCCTTCTGGAGCTCCATGAGAAGTAACAGGTCACCACCTTCTTTTAGAATAACATGTTTAAAATATTATATGCTTGGTTCCCTGTGGCACTAAACTCAGTCTCAATTCTGAAGGCTGCACAACCTCTGAGCAGTTTGAGGGACAGGTGGAAGCCGCGCTTGCTTCGGGGCAGGGTCTGAAGGGCTGACCAAGAACATTCCCAAGTCTCTCAGATGTCGCCTCTTGAGGAACAGAAAACAATGAAGAAAAACACACCCAACCGTGTTTACATGACAAAAAGTAGCTTCCAAAGGGTGGGAAGAAAACACTATTTCACTGAGGTATATTAATGTCCGGTGGAAAATAAGTTAAAAACGTAAATCCACATTTCCTAAAGACCTCAGCTGCTACTGGATCTCCAAAGCACTCTAAGAGAAGTGAGGTAGACTTTACCTTTCCATCAGCAGGAAAGGCCTTAGGAAGGACTGGTGAGGGGGGCGCTGTTGGAGGGGAAAGGTCTGTGTGGAGCTGAGCCCGCACTGGCTCCCACAGGGTCTGCTTCAGTGCAGGGGAGATTCACCGAGAAGGGCAACGGCTCTTTACTCAGCCCACTGCACCGGAACTGCATAGAGATGGTGGGGTTTTTGTTTTTGTTTTGTTTTTTATCATGAAGGGCATTTAATGTAGTTAGGAAATGGAGACAAGAAGCACAGGACAGCAAAGGAATAAATACAGTCTGTCCTGGTGTTGAGGTTAGAGGCATGGGGGTCCATTTTCCCCCCAGAGTTTCCTTTTTCTTAGTCTGCCAATTTTTCTGAAATCCTCCTGGTTAGATCTATCCTTCAAGCTCAGGCTTTGTTTTAGGTGGAGGTATAGAACACCACACACACACACACACACACACACACACACTTCCTGTAATATCCCTGCTAACAAGGAGGGCCCAAACCATGCAGGTGTCAAATATCATCTCTTAATCTCACAAAACGGCAAAGCAAGTTTCTGTAGTGCTGAGGGACAAGCCATGAAGCAAAAATATGGGTAAGGAAGACAAGCAGAAGGGTCACAAATATGCAGGGGAAGTAGGTAAGGGGAACACTGCAGAATGATGACACTGATAAAGCAGATTTGAACCAGGAAGATCCCTCTGCCCTGCCTGGCAGTACGGAGGTGGCTCGTCCCCTGCATAAACTATAAAAGATGTAAACCAGCAGGAGCTGGTCAGAGCTCTGGAGCCTTCCTCAACAAGTGATAGAAGCTACCAGGTGTAGTGGTGCATGCTTATAATCCCAGCACTCGAGAGGCTGAGGAAGCAGGATTGAAATTTTTTTTTTTAGGATTGAAAATTTGAGGCCAGCTCAGGCAACTTAGTATGATCCTGTCTCAAAATTTAAAACCCCCAAAAGATTTGGGACATAGGCCAGTGGGAAAGCCCTGTTTTCAGTCCTCAGTACCACTAAAAAAGAAAATCTGGGATGAATGGGTGGACACAGTCAAGCTAAATATAAAAAGCTCACTCCTAGAGCTGGGGGTGCAGCCCAGTGGTAGAGCACTTGCTTAGCAAGCACAAGGTCCTGAGCTCCACCCTAGCACCACAAAGAAAAACACACATGGCAAGAAAACAAAACACCAGGGTACACTGGGAAAAATACCTGATTCGGCCACTGGTAGCACTGTGAGACATGAGAAAGTTGGGAAATGTCATTTCAATCCTTGTGATCCTAGACTGAATTTTTAATGAGATAAAGGGAACAAACATGGATCTGCAAGTCACTAGGAATTGAAGACTTGAGGATAAATGACAAAAAGAGCACACAGCCAAGAATAAATCCTGGAATGTTCACAATTGGGTAGAAAAGAAGTTAATGTAAGTAGGAAAAAATGGATAATAAGGGAGGTAGAAGAAAAGAAAAAGCTAAGGATAAAATGTTCACTAGTAAGAAATGGTAATCTGAAACAACCTTTTTCATCTTCAAATGATTGTTTGGGATGACAGAATTCTGATATTGATTCTTACTATGTTAAAATTACTGTTCCATCATCTTTTGGCTTCTATTGTTATAGTACAGAAATCTGGTGTAATCCCTATTATCAGACTTGCAGGTAATGTCTTTTTCACTAGTTATTTTTAAACCATTCTCTTTCCCTTTTTTCTGAAATCTCACTAAAATGTATTTTTATTTACCGTGCTGGTACGGCTTCTGTCTAGATGTCCACCCAATGCCTCATGCAGTCCTAGGTGGGGCTTTTCAGGGGTGGCTAAATCTAAAGTGTGTGAAACAGGGATTAAGGGTGTTTGATTCCTATATCAGTCCACTGATTGGTTTGGCACTGGCCTAATCCTAGTCACCTAGGTAAAGTATAAAAGGCCAGAAAGAAGCTACTAAAGCTCCTTGTTGCTTTGCTACCTTCTGTCCACCATGAACCGTTTCTCCTCTGCGATGCCCCTCTGCCGTGCCACTCTGCCTTGGAGCCAGCCAAATATGGACTGAAACCTCTACAAACTGTGAGCCAAATATACCTTTGCTCTCTTAATTTTGGGCATCGGGTAGTTTTATCTCAGCAATTAGAAAAATAAGACATCTGGTTAGACACTCAGTGTGAATCATGAATCTGAGCCTTATGCCTTTTAGCAAGTCTAAAATTTTTCCGATATTACCATATTATTACATTTATTTATTTATTTATCTGATTGTGTGAGACAGGTTCTTGCTATGTAGTTCAGCCTGGGCTTAAATTTACTGTGTGGTCCAGGCAGGCCTCAAACTCACAGCGATCCTTCTGCCTCAGCCCCTGAAGTACTGGAATTACAGGCGTGCATTACCACATCCAGCTCCTTTTTTGTATTTTTTACAGCCCATACTTTCACTAAGACTATGGCCTTCAGAAGGTTCTGAGCCCATCAGAGGTGGGCTGTGGACCCAGCTTCCATGACCCCAGGGGCCATACCTCATCTTGGGGCATTTAAACCCACAAGCTTGTGTCTGGGGCATCTGCCTGCGCACCAGCTTCTCCTCCATGGCCCGTGCACCCTGCTCCTATTCACCCCTCTCCACTTCATCTCCTATGAATACTATGCATCAATCAGCCACATCTCGGTTATTTTTCCAGCACTTCTACGTGTCTTACAGCAATGTTTCTTAAGTTATATGATGTGTCATATTTTCTGGGAATTGAGAGTTATGTAAAATATAACTGGAATCTTGGAGGACTTCAAAATTTTAAGTTTTGCTAAAATGATTTTGAAATTTTGAATAAGGCACTTTCTGTGGAACTGTAAAAGTGAAAGCTATTTAGAGAACTTGAGGAAGCAGTGGAAAATGAAGGAAGTAAAGACACAGGCATTGCCGTGATTCAGGCCGGGCAGAGATCAGCGATAGCAGGCTTGCCTCAGAGTAATCCCAGCCATGTGGGCCCTCAGTCCATTTTCGGTTACTGATAACTGAATACCACAGACTGAATGGGATTTTTTTGTTCGTTTTGTTTTCCGACATTGAGGATTGAACACGGGGCCTTTAAAATGTCTTCCTTTGAGGGAGGGTCCTGCAGATTCCCAAGACCCCAGGTTAATGTGTGATCTGGCTCAGCCTCCTATAGTGCTGGGATTGCAGGCTGCACCATCACAACCAGCTCAGACCAGATGTGTTCCAGAGAAAGGAGGTGAGCCTGGCACAGTGGCCTGCCCAGTAACCCCAGCACCAAGGGAGGCTGAGGCAAAAGGGTTGCAAGTTCCAGTTGCACCTGCACAACTTAGCGAGATCCTGTCTCAAAATAAAAAATAAATGCTGGGGATGTTTTCCCAGTCCCCAGGACCATAAAGAAAAACATCATCAACAAGAACAACAAAAACCCACGAAAAGAAAGAAAAGAAACAAGGGAGGGAGAGAAGGAGGGAAGGAGGGAGGTTTGAGGTGGATACAGTGGCACACACCTGTGATCTTAGCATTCTAGGAGGCTGAGGCAGGAGCATGATTCAAGCCCAGCCTGGGCAACTGAGCCACTTAGTGAGACCCTGCCTCAAAATCAAAAAAAGGGTGGGGATGCAGCTCAGTGTGAAGGCCCTGAGTTCAATCACTAGTACCACCGGAAAAGAACAACAGGACCCTTTTGTTTACTTAGCTCCCAGGGTTGGCGGTGAGGAACTAAACGTGGCAGCACATGGCGAGAGACAGACCGTGTGCGGGCGGGCGTCTGTTTCCCCTGTTTCCTTTCTTGGGAAGCCACTGGGGCTCGACCTGACAAGTTCAGTCCTAATTCTCTCCCAGAGCTCCCCTGCTGACTGCCATGGTAAGATTAAATTTCCACCCTCTTAACACCTCAGAGTGGGAGTTAAATTCTGGCACAGAAGCCTGGCAGCTGCAGTCCTAGCTACCTGGAAGGCTGAGGCAGGAGCGTCACTGGAGCCCAGGAGACCAGAGAATCCCCGTCCCACACAGGTTCTCTGGGGGACAAGCGAATCCACGTGAGAGCTCAGCTTGAATATGCAAAGCTGTTTAACCTGGACACCTTTGGTTTCCTTCTGCGTGAAATGAGGCTGAGGACATTGGGCACACAGACACAGTCTCCACACTTGAGCCGTGCAGCTGGTGCATGTGCAGCGATGTCTGAATGTCACGCTCCTGCTGGAGGAAGGGGAGAACCGTGCCCAACACCAGCCCGCACAACGGCAGCGTCTCTTGCCAAATATAGCCGTTCTCCCTGTTTCCGTGGCAACTCTCCCCTGAGAAAAGAGGGACAAACACAGCGATACTGTGAGAGATGCACGGTCCTGGGATAATCACATAACTCAGGGTTATGAGGAGGAGTCATCCCAGAGACGCAGTGTTTATCTGCCCTTTCCCTTGGGAAAGTCTGCAGCACTTGGAGATAGTAGGACTGTTCGGAGCCAGCCCCGAGCTGTTCCGAGGCGCCCAGACTGGGGTCAGCAGCTGGCTCGATGTCCTCCAGGTGGACGTCAGGAGCAGGCGGGTGGGCTGGGGGGACAGTACTGGCCCCTGCGCCTCCACACCTCCGAGCTCCGCCCGGCCACATGCAGGACTTCCAGGCAATCTTTTCTGACACACTTTTTCACAGTCTCAGGGCACTCAGAGAAAACAGCACAAACCAAAGGCCCCCGTGGGTTTCCCATGTTTTAATCAGCCAATGGTTGTGTTCTTTAACATCTTAGCCTTGTTCCCATTTAAAGCCGGTGGATTTAGAATGAATATAAGAAAAATCCTCTTTTGTTAGGAATTTTACATTATTTCTAAACACATACCAACATGTCATAGTTTCACTTCCAACCAGGCCAAATGAAGAATGAAAGCAATATAATACTTGAATACTTTTAGCGTCTAAAATACAAATATTCTTAATCATTATAAAGTTTATACTTCACAGAGAAAAAATATTTTTTAAATGAATACTTCAAAAATCTCCACTTTGCTTAATATAAAAGGCTAGTGAAAAGACACTCTCATAGTATGAAACTTGGGTTCTGAAGAATTGGTCTAGAGAAGTGCAGACCACTTCCTTAGAATGTAGGAAAGTTTCTAGCTTCTCCCCTTTGCTCTGCAGCCAGTGCTGCTACTTGGTCTCTATTCATTGTCAGATACTCAAAATCCACTGTGAATTCTAAAAGAGAAGGTCTAGCAAGACACCTCTGCTCAGGGGACTTCCAGAGTAAAAGTGCAAATTTATGTAACTTTATGTAAATAGGTACAGTGTCAAAGGCTCCAAAAGTTCCCTTGACCAAATACATCTTCCCCAGCGTGGCTCTGCCCAGGAATGTGAAATTCCGTTTGTGAACAACTGCATGCATTATTAATGCAGAGGTATGAACCAAGTAGAAACCCCAAGGTCCGTGGCCACGCCTGTGCTTGCTTTTGTTACACGTGGGTGCCCTTCTCATGTGGACTTTGACTCAAGCATCACACAGACCTGTGCAACTGCACAGGTCAGAGTAGATTCCTTGGAACTGGACTCAGATATGGTAACAAAGAGCCATTGTGATGAAAAGAGAATTAGACTAAGGTATTATAATGAAAACATACACAATTATATAAACAATTATGTGAATTTATATAAACAATCATGTGAATTTCATAAATTTGGGGTATTTAATATTTGCCAAATCTTAAAATAGTAGAATACAAGAGAGAAAACTCTAAATGTTATATATGTTAGGGAAAAGTCAGCATAAAAAGCCAACCATGCTGTTTTCAAATACCTTGTCAGTCACCATTTTTGAGTAAAATAAGAAGACAAATATTGTTCCTCTGTATTTCTTTCAAACAAGAAAGAATAAAGAATTCCAAGAAAAAGCACTGACATTAGAAACTTGATTTTCCTTAGTAATTATTTTCTAGCCTACTTGGCTTGCTATTTTTCTAGTTAAGATGGAAGAGGGGGAAGAAAGGAAATATTTATTTTAAATATTATAATTGACATCAAGAGAGAAAAGCAATGAAGCTGCTAATAAATCACTTTTGTTTCCCTACAAGTTCCTTTTCTTAGAAATATTGTATAAAGAATTAATTTTAACTGTTTAAAAATTTCCTTATACAGTTTTCTGGCTCCACATGATCCTGGTAAAATATGAAAAAAGCAAACGCAAGACAAACCAAGCATCAGTCACATTATTATAGCCACAGCTTAAGCCAATTTTGTTGATTCAAAAATATTTCTTATTCATTTTGCTATGCATTACTTATTCACCAACTCGTTAATAATACATAGTCATAAATTACCAACACCGAAGTTAACACTTTTAAGGCTGTCTTTTGATATTACCCCTGTAAGTACCTAAACAAACAAATCAAAACTAAAGCTTATAGAGGAAGAAGGCAAGCAAATACTACCCTCTTAAAGACAGTTATTTATTTTTAGAACACAGTGAAGCTAAATAACCTCTTGATCCAACAAAGCTTTCATTACATTTTGTAAGCCTCCTATTTTTGCACTGTATCTTCTCTTTTGCTGGTCTTTAAAACAAAAGCATTGAAACAGTGTACTGAAAATCCACTCTAACATTTTATTTTGTAATTATCCTTGTGCAGTTGAGTCATAGATAGAACTAAACTTAAACCAAATAGTAAAAATGTCTTGCTACATTTTAATCAACTTTTGGGGGTTACAGATGCTTAAATGCAATCCGATGGAGTGAAGCCAGGCAAATGGAGCAACTTAGAGGACAGTTGCTGTGGTGCCAATCTGGATGTCCCCCAAAGGCTTACTTGTTCAGGGCTTGGTCCTCAGAGTAGTTGTGTTCAAATTCAGGGCTTTGGGGAAGTGATTGGATCACAAAGACCTAATCTCATCCATGGATTAATACATAGATGGAGTCATAATTTGATGGGCTCTTGGGAAACTCGGGAGAAACAAGTTGAAGGGAATGAGTCCTTGGGGACATCACATAGGGACTGTGACTTGTCCCTGGTGCCTTCCTCTTTGGCTTGCTCGCTGCTCCCTGTTCACCATAAGGTGAACATCTTTGCTCTGCCACATGCTCCCTACCAAGATGTTCTGCCAAACCATGGGCCCAGAAACAACAGAGTCAAGTAACTATGGACTGCACCCTCTGAGACCATGAGCCAAAATTTGTTTTTCTTGGGTGTCTTGTCACAGCAATGGAAAACTGAGTCACAACAGGAAATCATAAGCAGTTTTCATAACTGCCAAGATAGTCAAGTAAGGTAGCAAAGAGTTGAGACATCATGGTAAACAGTGAAAAGAAAGAGCATGGGGATGTGGGGAAAACTTGGGTTTTGGAAGTAAGCACTGGACCTGGATTCAAGCCTCAGTTAATCTTTCTGAGTGTCAATTCCCTCACATAAAAAGGGGATAGTTACATCTTTGTGAATATCCCATTCTGTCATAATGACTAACATATGATTTTTTTGTGTGTATATAGTGCTGGGGATGAAACCCAAAGCCTCATGCATATTAAGCAAGTGCCCTACCACTGATCTATGATCTACTACCTAGATCCTAGGTTTTTAAAATAGTGGTTTATGTTAGTAATAAAGGAACAATATAAAAGCAATTAATATGGAAATTAGAGCAAATTATCTTGGTTTGAAATCCATGTGGCTGTTCTTTATGCACAAAATATCCAGCTAAACCATTACTGCCAACAAAGAAAATTGTTTTGAGTGGCCATTTCTCTACCTAAAAGATGTCTCAATTTGAACTTATTTAGCTAAACTAAAGAATGCAGTATATTTAGTTTTCCATTTTCATGGTGTGTTTGTGCTATAGATGATATTTTAAATTGAAAATTTTGTTTTAAATTATTTTTACAGTGAAGACTGTTTTCAGCTCTTTTATATTGTACATAGTCTTTTATGTAATCTACTGGCATATGTTTTGTAGCTTGTATAATGACTGGATATCTTCCTCCAACTTTTGAAATACAAAACCAGTGTTTTATACTTGTACATTGTTTTCAAGTCTAGAAAGAAAGAAAGAAAAAAGAAGCTCATGAAGCTTGGCTTTCTAGGCCACAGCTGCCTGGAAAGGAATAATGAAGAGATATTACCAGTGAAGATAGGCACCAGCTGGGGATGTAGCTCAGTGGTAGAGCACATACTTAGCATGTGTAAGATGTGAAGCCCTGGGTTCCTTCCCCATGACTGTAAGAGAAAACAAAACAAACAAAAATAGAGAGGGAGGAAGAGCAAGGGGATAGGAGAAAGAGAGAGAGAGAGAGAGAGGACAAACTAGTCATGTACAGTGCATCAATGGTGTATTGCATATACAGTGGTGGTCCCATAAGATTATAATGGATCTGAACGATTCCAATTGCCTAGTAACATCATAGGACAATACTTAACACTTGACGCTGATAATGACTACAGGTCTGATTTATGCATTTACTATACTGTTATGGTTTATATCTTGATGTCCCCCCAAAGCCTCATGGGCCCATCAGTGAGTCTTTGGGGAGGTGACTGGGTCATTGTGGTGTGATACTCATCAGTGGATTAGCTCACTGATGGTTTATAGCTAACTGATTTAGGAAGTGAAGCCTGGTTAGAGGAGGTGGTCGCTGGGGGTGTGGCTTGGAAGGATCTATCTCCCTCCTCCTCCCTTGATCTCTCTCTGCCTCCTGCTGCCCTGCCATGGACTGTTTCTCCTCTGCCACAGCACTATGCCTTAGAGCCAGCTGACTATGGACTGAAACCGCCACAAACTGTGAGCCAAATAAACCTTTCCTCCTTTAAGTTGTGAGTGTTGGGTATTGTGACTCAGTGACAAGAGAGAGAATAGCTAAGACATATACTTTTAATCATATATATCCTCAGGCAAATCCTTCAGGAAGATTCCAGAATGAGGCCTGTTACCACAGGAGGTGACAGCTCCACACATGTCCCTGCCCCGGCAGACCTTCCAAGGGACAAGACGTGGAGGCAGAAGATAGTGATATGTATGGTCCTAACTCTCTGTAGGCCTGGGCTAGTGTGTGTGCTTGTGTCTTAGTTTTTACAAAAAAGTTTAAAGTGTTACATTTTTAAAAAATTTAAACATAGCCTCTATCACATAGCTGATGTGTGCAGCAGGCTTTTCCACATCAGTGTGTAAGCATATTCTGTGACATCAGCTGAGTTCTCTCAGCAGGGACCCTGCTGTTGGGTGCCACATGTCTGCATTTCAAAGGTGGTAAAAGCAGTCTCTTGTGTCGCTGCTCACAGTGGATGTTCCCCTCCTTTTCTCCACTCTCTCTGCACACACCTGTCCTGTGTTCTGCCACCTGTCCCCTGCTGTCTCCACAGCACCCACTTCTCTGGTCACTGCCACCTCCTATCCTGTCACTAGGGGAAGCTGCTGGTGTCAGCTTCACCCTGGATGCTCCTATGCTGTCCCCCTGGTGATAAGACATGTGCAGTTGTCCTGGAGGGACGCCCTCTGTTTTCCTGGTGTCCAGCTGTGTCTGTCTTGTCTACATTTGTGTTAGGTAAGGTTCTCTAGAGGAACAAGATCAATAGAAAAATGTATGTGTGGTTACAGAGGGGAGTTCATGAGGCAGGCTCACAGGATCTAAGGGGGAAGCTCCGCTGGAGAGCAGAGGCTGCAGCTGCTCAGCCCGAGATGATGGAAACTGCAGGGTCAGAGGGGCAGAGGATGCAGCGCTAGCTCAGGTCCACGACCTGGGAGCGCCCTGCAGGGTCACTGGTGTGAGTCTGTATTGGAAGGGAAAGAAACTGGACATGGATATCCACAGGCCACAGCAAAGATGGGGGTCCTCCAAATGGGGACACGTCCTTCTTTCCCTGTTATTTCATCTGGGCTGCAGGACACCCATTTCCACGGTGGATCTTTACCCTCACTCTGCTGGCCGTCATGTCCACAGACACACCCAGAACCATGCTCCACTAAGCTAAACATTCAAGTTGATATTTCCTGATCCACAGTCACAGTTTGCTTTTCTTAGGATCTATCACATTGGCTCAAAAAACAAATGGAGGATGCTGTACCGTATCTCTCCCTGCCCACCATGAACCTGTGTCCAGGGTACATGTGAAGGTCAAAGCATCACTCGTCTCAGGGTGTCTTAGTTACTTTTCTCCTTGCTGAAGCAAAATAACTAACACACAAAGTTGTGGGGGTTTTTTGGTACCTGGGATCAAACTAGGGGGAGGCACTGGAACCACTGAGCTAAATCCCCAGCCCCTTGACACACAAAGTTAAAGGAGGAAAGGTTTATTTGGCTCACAGTTTGTAGAGATTTCAGTCCATAATTGGCTGGCTCCAAGGCAGGACCACATGGCAGAGGAGAAATAGTTCGTGGTGGGCAGAAGGCAGCAAAGAAAGCAAGAGAGGACCACTGCTCTTTCTAGCCCTTAAATCTTATCCAGGCTACTTAGGGTGGGTAGCACTCACACCCCTAATCCTAGTGCCCTTGATCCTACATTGTACCATGAATCAATCCCAGCATCACAGACTCTGGATCCAGCCACCTCTGAAAAAGCCCCACCTGTGACTACATGAGGCTTTGTGGGGGACATATGAAAACAAGCCATTACATAAGGTGAAGCCAGTGTCTGAGTGGTTGGAGTGGAGGCTGAAGTCTCTGGGCTTTGGACCTGAGGGTTACCAGGGCTCAAGAGAGAAGATGCACAGGGCTGGGGGAGCTCTCACAGCACAGCCGGGTGCAGGGGGTGCTGGTGTCTCCCAGCAGGGCCAACTTCAGACCCCCAGATGTTCTGTTGCTGTTTTCTGGTTGTATTCTTCCCCCTAACTTGTCAACAGTCAATATTCAGATAGATACATATACTTAATCCTACTGTACAAAAGGGGGTGTGGGAATAGACTTATACTGTGGTGAAGGTATTTCCAAGTAGGTTGTGTTTCCTGGTTTGTGGGGTTAAACACCTGAAGGTGCTGCAGTCTCCACGTCTTGGTCCCACTCCTAAGTCCCTCAGACGTGGAAGTGTTATTGGCTGCTTCAACAACAACTGTTCAAAGGCTACTTCACCGCCTGGTCTACAGCATCTCTACCTACCATTCCTAGTTCAGCCCTTGTTCCTGAGTGAGTCAGCTTTCTGTTACCATTGAGAAACGCCTGAGATAATCAACTTCCTGAGAAGGGAGGTCAGTTTGGCTCACAGTTTTGGAGTGTTTGGTCCATGGCTGAGGTTCTGTTGCCTGGGGACCTGTGAGGAGGCAGATGACAGAGGGACAGAGGGAGGGCAAGGTAGTGTCCCACTGTCCCCCTCAAGGGCGCCCCGGTGACCCCAGGCCTCCCATGACCCCATCTCTTAAACTTTGCCCTCAGGAGCACCAGGCTGTGGCAGCAGCCTTTAACACATGGACCTGTAGGTGTGGTGCGGGGCACTGGTCCCCTGTTCCTGTCTGGGAGAAGAGTGCTCTTTCCAGTTTGCTCCCAGTTCTCACCCTTGGGCTTCTGGCTGTGGCTCCTGGTGTAGATCAGTCACACCCACCAGAGCAGTGGGCTCCGCAGACACTACTCCGGGTCCTGACACTCCCCAGAGCTCAGGACCAGCTCTCCTGGCCCACCGGGGAGCAGCCCCTGTCCTCTCCCTCTCTCTTCCGGGCTGGTGCCCTGCTCTGTCCCATCCTGCCACCTGGACACCTCACGAAGTGCTGCTCCTGAGCCCCTGTCTCCCCGGCCTGGCCGACAGAGCTGGCATCTGTCTCTGCCCCTGCTGCAGAAACTTCCGAATATACTGGATTCCTCCTGGAATGGACCGGCCTCCTCCCGTGGTCTGGTGCCCCTCCTTCCTCTGAGAGTGCTCTCCACGCCAACACCTGCTTGGGGCTAGCTTCCGGGAGCTCAACTGCACTTTAACATCAGCTCCTATCAATGCTCACAGTATGTTAAAACACTCGAGCCGGGGGCCGGTGATTTAGCTCAGTGGTTCTGCCGCCTGCCTCGCAAGCTCAAGGACCTGAGTTCAATCCCCGGTACCAAATTAAATAAATAGATAGATAGATAGATAGATAGATAGATAGATAGATAGATAGATAAATAAAACACTCAAGCCCATACCTTACCGCCCCTAGATTCAGTCATGTTGTCAGGGTAGGGAGCCTCTGCAGACTTGCTGGCTGGCATCTCTGGCCAAGAGCTGCTTCGGCCCCAGCTGTCATAGGCTTCCCTGCACACGGAAGGGTCACCCGTGCTTACTGGCAGGTCCTGTCCATCCACCGGCAATGGCTTCTTTGGCACACTGTTTTCTGCTGCCTTTGTTCATCTCCCGGAGCTGCACTGTGATTTGTGTCTCTATTCACGTCCTTCACTTAGGTCTCAACTCTCCCGGCCTGGACAGATGGGCAAGGTAGTATATTGTTCGTAAAGTTCATTTGTGCTTAGGTGTTTCTTAAACTACTGTATTGTTGGTATAATTAGTACCCTAAGATTAAAGCGGGAAGGCAAATTAAAGGTATTATTACCCATCTCTGGCTCAGTGTTTTTCTTTGTGTAAAACTGTAAAGATAATAGTGCTTTATAAAATAATATTCACATTATTATTTCAGTCATCCCTGTATTATTGCATGTTTATAAATGCAGCAGTTAAAATGAAAAGGCATATTGTTCTGTCTTACAATTATGCTTTTAACTAGAAATGTGCCACTTCTAGCCATGCTTCCATTATTCCCTCTGTAGCTGTTTATTTTCTTTATCCTAAAATAGCTGCACATTTCGAGAATGGTAGTCACAGAGTCCTGCACTGAAAAAGACCTTCACGCACTTACACATTTCTTTGCTTTTAGGCAGAGCTGCCCTTAAACCCACTCTGGGAGCTGAAGGCATACATAATTGAAAAAATATATAGTGAATGCCTTCCTGATTATAAAGGCAACTTACACATTTTAAAAAATGTATCCCACATCCTCCCTTCCTCCAATAGCAAACACAGAAGTATTTTACGATACTTAGTGATAGGAATACTCAATGATCCAGAGCAAAGCAAAACAACAAACAAAAGTGAATCCTCCCACCAGTCCTAAGTATAAAGTGTCAACAGCAGTTGGAGAGCACTGCTCTTTATGTTCAGTTTTTGGTCCCTTCTCCCTCCACCTGCTTCTGCCTACAACCATAACATTCAGAAAATAACTCTATTAGAAAATGTCCAGAGCACATCACAAATTTTTCCTTCATAAAAAGCCTGCTCATTACAGTTAGATAGGAGCAAGAAACCATAGTGTGCTACTACACAGTAGGGAGGTTATAGAGAAGAATAATGAACTGGATTTTAATAAGCTAGAAGAAAGGATTTGGATTATTTCACCACGAAGAAATAATAAACATCTGAAGAGGCAGATACGTTTAAACCTGGTTTAAATGTTGTACAATGTATACGTGTATCAAAGCACCCTGTTTCCGCATTACCCAATGTAATTTTGTTTTGGTGGTGGTGGTGGTGGGGATACTAGGGACTGAATCCCAGGCCTTTGCACTGAGCTGCATCCACAGCGCTTTGTGTTTGTTACTCTGACACATGGCTCACTAAACTGCTATGATACCGAGGCTGGGCTCTAACTTATGATTGCCCTGCCTCAGCCTCCTAGAGTGCTAGGATCACAGATCCCACCACCATCCCAGAAAATTTCTATGTTTTAGTTCGATCCCCGGTACCAAAAACAACAACAACCACATGTTTTGATGCATCACTTAAAATGAGTTTAATTTAAATGAGAAAATAAAGCCTATGCCAATACAATTGTCATTTTTCACTTTTCTGTAGTTCCTAATACATAGGCTGATGCAAATGATGACCTTGTATATTTTTCCTGTACCATTACATCAAATATTTCCATATCCTGACATGATGTTGATAATATTCATTTTAATACATTAATATTATTTAATTAATAAATATACTATTATGGTTTATTTTTATTATTCATAAGACAGTAAACATTTTGGGGGGTCCACAGTTTGTGCCAATAAAGTAGTCTCTTAACTGAAGTATCTAAAAGTCAATACTTGAAATTATTGATCAAATTCCTCTTTGAAGTCTTTTTTTTTTTGGTACAGGGATCAAACTCGGGTCCTTGCGCTTGCACAGCAAGCAGTGAAACCATTGAGCTCAAATCCCCGGCCCTGAAGTCTTTTAATTGTCTATTATCAGCCATGCACAGGGCTTGGGCTTTGACGTTTTGGTGGTGTGTGTGTGTGTGTGTGTGTGCGTGTGTGTGCACGCGCACACACGTGCATGTGAGGGGGGCACATGTGAGCAGCAGAGATCAAACCCAGGCTGGGCACATGCATTAGCACTGAGCTACACCCCCAGCCCTAGTGACTTTCATCTGTACTAAGTATGAAATAGCAGTATCTGATGTCATGAATCATTGGAGGACCAGATAAAGGGGGGGAGTGTCACTTCTACTGCTATATACACCAGATCATTAAAAACTCAGCTGAGGGCCAGGGGCTTAGTTCAGTGGCACCACGCCTGCCTCGCAAGTGCAAGGTCCTGAGTTCAATCCCCAGTACCAAAAACAAAAACAAAAAAAGACAGAACTCAGCCAAGTTTCAGAGTATGAGAGAAAGATTAAGATCTCAGATTAGATGATGGGCTGGAGACGCATCAGAAGAAGAGCCCAGAAATGAGAGCCACTGGCTCCCGGTCCGCTGGCTGCCCCGTCCTGACCCCTTCCGCTCAAGGCCTTTTGATTGCTGAAAAGCTGCACCTTCTGGGACAATTCTCTCTTCTCTCATTTGATTGTATTTCTTCTTGCTGAAGAAGCCTTCAGTGGCTTCTGTCGTCCCCAGATAAGTACTAAACCCCAGGCCGGGCATTGAAAGGATGCACAGAACACTGGCCTGGGGCAGGGCTCTGGGTGACCGCTCTGAGTTGAGACCTAGGCCCATCTGTGCAGTGAGAGAGCCTGCGTGAGTAACTGGAATGTATTCAAAGGCCCAGAATGAAAGCTTCTCCACCTTCCTCTCTCTCCTCTTCAGTCTGCACTCTGCCTTTGCTATCTGTCAGCCAAGGATCTCCACACCTGCCTGTTGCTCTTGTTTCTATTCCTCTGCTCACTCTGTTTCCCCAGCAAATCCCTTCCTGCCCCTCGCTTCCGCCTCCCTGTCTCTCCTGTCTGAGCCCCCCTTGCCGGCTTGCTGTATTGTTCATTCTGGGGACTTGGGAAGTGCATGGAACATATCTTGATCATTTCCAGCCCCTTGGGCCCCTTTTCCCTTCCCCACAAGTGCGGGTCCTTCACAGCTCCAGAATCTCACCTAAAGCCTGCTAGGAGGCCTTTCCAGCTTGGTCTCCCAGCTCCAGATGAACGCCTCAGGCGTCCTGTCCGCCTGTCCGCCGCTGGCAGGCGTCAAGGCGGTGTGTGCCAGCCGTGCGGTCTGGAGATTCTTTGTGTCCCTCCACGTGGAGGTGCACACCAGGTACTGGCCCCAGGTAGACAACCGCGGCTGGTCTCGCTCAGTTCTGCGCTACGACGCTCCGCGCCTTTTTCTCTCCACCTCCTTCCGCAGCCCGCTTTCTTTATGTCTCACGTCCAGGGACGTTCCACGCCGAAAGAGGGAAGCTGTGACCTCCACCTGACCTCCATCCGGGCACACAGAAATCCCAGTAAACGAGATGAGTTTTCAGGAAGGAGGAAGGGGAAACCAGGCTGTCAAAGAAGCAGCCTTTGCAATCTAAATCTGTTTTGGGACGTAGGCCAAAGTCAAGGGTCCAAGGCTATTCCAGTTCTATTGCATTCCATTTATTATTTATATAGCGCACATTGCTGCAGCCTCTGAGCACTCTCCAGTGAAATACAACGTACCTCTGGGAGCGGCGCAGGAAACAAGGATCGCCTGGAGGCCCTGGGACACTGGCTACCCTCATCAGCCCCGGGGGCCCTCCCCTGCCTGACACAGGTGTGAATAACGTATTGTTCGATGTCAGCGGCATGAATTACATTGTGAGCTGGAAGCCAAGCTTTGCTGAAAAAGCCTTCTTTATCCTTGGCTTGAAACAGACACAGTCCCGTGGGAGTCAGACCCCCTACGTCTCTGGTATCCACCCTGGAATTCAAAACCTGATCAGGAGACATGGCGGATGCCAAGGCTCACCATGTGAGCCGCACCCTGCAAGTCTGGTGTGTGCGCGTGTGTGTGCATGTGGTTAGGGTTCCTTGTAGTAACAGGGACTGCGAATACTAGAGCTGGAATCTCAGTTTTATTCGTGTGGCTCAGCTTCCCATGGCATTTGGAAGTTCCCAACAGGGACACGAAAAGGAAAGCATCTGGTGGCATCCGCCTCCCCAAGGACACCCGCGCGCCTGAGTGTGCATGGGACACACGCACTCTTTCCTGCTGAGCTCATCACCGAGCTCCGGGTCATTCACCCTTCCTTCCGAGGACTCGGAAGCTGGGTTCCCTCCCAAGACAGAAAACCCCTCCGCGCGCGCTCGCACCAGAGCACAGCACCAGGGGTGAACTGCCTCTGCTCAGTGACGGAGGGGCTTTCGTGAGCCTTTTTGCCACGGACATTTCTGGGGAGGCCTTGCAACCGCGGCGGCAGACGTTAAACAGAGCTGCCTCGGCCTGGGGCGCTCAGTGCTGTCTGATGGACGGAAGCCTGCTTCCCTCAGACTGTTACAGTGTGAAGCGCCCCGGAAGGAGTGGTGAGGGGGTGGGAGGGCTAGGCTAGGCAGTAAACCCAGGAAAGATCAGCGCCACAGAAAAAGGATCCGCCGCAGAAAGCGGACTTCACACTCACCTCTCGGGTTGTTGTCCACGATGTGTGCGACGTCCTTCGGCCACTGCCCAGCACCCGCGGAGAACGCTGGCGGAGGGATGGGAGGGAGGCGGAGAGGAGACAGCTGTCAGCCCAGAGGTGACCCCGGGCCCTGGAGGGAGCCGGGCCGGGCGCCGCAGCACACTTGGGGAACACGCAGACGGGCCTTGACTTTCCAGAAGCATCAGGAGTCAGGCCCCGTTTCCTGTGTCCCTGTGGGATTGGGGAAGGGTAGGAAGGAAACGCAGGGTTGTTCCAGTGTGGACACAAAGACAGAGTGAGCTGAGTAGCCCCAGCTACTCCGGAGGATTAGGGTTGGCTGGGCCGCGTAGCAAGACTCTCCCTCGAAATTCAAATTTTTAGAAAGGGCTGTAGGCATAGTTCAAGGGTACAGTTTCAAGGCCCTGGGTTCGATCCCCAGTGCTGAAAGGAAAAAGCGGAGCGGAGATGATGAGCTGACTTGAATAAGAACTGCTGAGATGGTATTTGATTCCAATTAGAGGACAGAAGGGAGAAGGGGGGAGGAAGGAAGGACAGAGCCCCCACTGGCCGATTCCAACCCCAGTTGTGGATCCAGCTGGGAGGACCACGCATTCAGCGGTGGGCTGGACGGGAGGAAAGGGCTCAGACCAAGCACAGCAAGACTTCAGGCCCCCCGGAAGTGGCGACCACAGGAGGACAGGCCAGGGAAGACTGGCAGCCAGCAATTTAATGTGACTTGGTAGTATTTCCAGCCGTCGTTTCTCTAAGAGATGGATCCCCATGACCACCCTGCTGGAGACACCAGCGGCCCCTCGAAGCCTTTCAGGAGAGCAGGCAGGGCCACAGCAGCAGCCCCCGTCTGGGCCCCGGCTGGAGCAGGCAGAGACACCTTCCCCCGCTCAAGGGCTGTGCTGCGGGTGCTGGCCTGTGTCACCACCAGCGCGGCGGATCTGCTCCTTCCATCTCTGTTTACATCTGAACTCCAATACTTCATTGTTGGCCACTTGAAAAGGAAAAGAGCTCCACACGGCATGCACGAACAAAGTCCTGGTCCCTACCTGTGTGAGGCAGTGCTCTGCACCTCCTGGGCCATGGGGGCTTCTCTGGCAGCAGAAGCCACAGCCACCGCACCCGCCCGCCCGTCCTCCTCCTCTGGGGCCCACGAGGCGCATCTCCAAGGTCTGCCTCCACCCGATGCCAACTCTGGGTTACTTCTCAGGGGGCCTGGTTTTGTGGGTCGATGGGAGTGGGGCAGGGAGGGGCAAGGCAGGGCAGGGAGAGCTGCTGGAGAAGGAGAAGAAACAAGAAGACGGGAGCTGGCAGCCCTTCTGGTAAACATTAGGGAGTCGTGAAACAGAGAGTAACAGGCTACGAAGAGAGGCTCCTGCCAGCCACTGACTGTACTCGGCGCCCACCTGGGCACCAGAGCTTCACAGGGCCTCTGGCCACGGCAGACAGCTTTACTGTGCTGGGCGCAAAAACCTGAGTAATGAGTGAACGACAAGTGTTTCTGCTATAAAGGAAACGAATAAACAATGGATGAGAATGACAATAAAAGAAATTTTCATTTTAGTTTCTGTCTCGTGGCAGATAAGATCGCGTTAATGAGCGAGAGTTTTGAAATAGCTACACTGTAAAGAAATGGTCTATGCATTCGCTATTGCAAATGCTTTGAACGCAGGGCTTCAGCAATTCGGACACAACGTCTTAGTTGCTATTGCACATGTAGTGCCAGGCACCGGGGGTGGCATGGAGAGGCGGATGCAACCCTTTCTTGTGAGTGGCTGACAGCCCCGGGCCATTAGATGTCCCACCAGGACAGGACTCCCTCCACAGCCCGCATCAGCTGTTTCCAGTTTCAGCTAGTGCTGGACATAATTCACACCAGCTTCCCAAAACTCTGTGACTCTGCTACTTAGCTGCTTGCTTTCACAATTCCACAGATGTGAAGAATAGCACCTTCCTGAGAGTCTTTAGCACTTCAGACAATGAGGTTTATGTTTACTTAACCTTGTGCCTGCCTGAATGTGGCTGGAGGTTTGAACTTCCATGTGCTGTGTGACACGATGTCCCTTCCCAGTGTTACCCCATCGGGAATTAATGCGCTGTCACAAGGCCCTCCCACCTCCCCTGCGGCCCCTCTACCCAGTCCTAGGTCAGAGTGTCACCCCATCCTTGTCCTTCGACTCCCCTGGGCTCATCGTAAGCAGCGAGCACAGACGAGCGCCGTTCTGCTGTGAGCAGGGTTCATCCAGGCGCTGGCGAAGTAAAACCAACTCGATTAATGACATCTTCCACTTTATTTCACAGCATCCCCAGTAAGATCCAAAACCGCAGTTCGGGCCAGGATGGTGCGCTGGCCCTGAGCAACATCTTTCTGTGACATCTGGGTCACTTGATGTGTCTTCGAGACCGTATCACCGTATCAGGAGAAGCTTTTTGCTCGTTTCCTGCCAGGACTTCCCCAATATCAAATCTGCCTCTTGTCCCTGTGACGGCTAAACAGCAGCAAGGCAGAGCAGTATTTGGACTCTGAGTCAGACCCTGTTTTCCAGGCAGAGACAAAATCCATGTGGCTTTTAACTCTTTTTCAAGTAGATCCTGACCTAGTATAAAAAATTGGGAACAGGTGACCAATATTCTCAAAGACTCATAAAAATTCAGGACATGCTAAAGACCAAATATCTTCAAGAAAAGCTGACTGCCGGGGATTTAGCTCAGTGGTTCCACCGCCTGCCTGGCAAGCACAAGGATGGGAGTTCGATCCCTGGTACAAAAAAAAAAAGAAGAAAAGAAAAGCTGACTGAAAATCCAAGCGAGAGCACACACCTGGCCGTTGCCAGGGGGTGGGTCAGGCCAGGATGGGGTGGGCAGCTCACTGGGAGCTGGTGCCGGGCCTGAGCCTGTGGGGGGGGGGGTGATGCCTAGCTCTGCAGCCCGTCCTTCAGTTCCTGTCTCTGCGTCTTGAAGTCATCTATGGATTTTCAGTTTCATCTCACATCTTCTCGATTATTTCCAAAGCTCTTGTGGTGCTCCATAGAAACCTCCTAGACTTTTGAGCGTGCTTCAAAACAAAAGTAAACAGAGCTGCATTGGTCCAGCTGAGTTTTCTTGTTTATTTAAAATTTTTTAAAAGCTTATTTTTATTGAATGTGGAATCCATGGAAATGTGAGAAATTGATGCTCTTTTCCCTTTTTTTCACAGTAACTTCTCAGAAATCCTCATCATTTGGGGGGATAAATTTATAATAGTCCAAAAATTATTTTCTTTCTGTGAGAAGGAGTGATGTATCCCAGGCAACCTTACCATTTAAAATCTATTTATTTATTTAGCAATGCTAGGGCTTGAAGCATATTGGACAAGCCCTTTACTGCTACTAGTCCCCTAGCTCAGCCTCTATATTTAAGTCTCATTTAAATCACACGATATCAGCTAAAAGCCTACGGTGTATGCTCTGATTCATTATTATTATTGTTATTATTATTTTGGGGTCGGGGGTGGAACCCAGCCCCTGGTACATGCTAGGCATTTGCTCTACCATTGAGCTACACCCTCACACCTATATTCCACTTCTAAACAACGTTTTCAGTTCTGACCTTTGACTCATTATCTCCAGCTTGGAAAAGTGCATGCTGTCAGTCGCCGCTGTAAGCCAGGCTTCCGCAGTGCGTTTCTGCAGCCCAGGCGCTCCTAGGGGCCTGGCTCCCACCCGGCCCGCTTCTCCCTGCGTCCCCAGCCCAGACCGAACTGCCCGGATCTCTTGGGGAAGGACTCGTCCACAGCTGCACTACCGATGACGACGCTCATCCCGAAGAACCGGTCCATGTGCACTGCACACCTTCATCTTTGTACTCCTGTTCTGCTCTCTCCCCCTCTCTTTTTGCTATTATCTACCTTTCATGTTGCTCTTTATATTTTGGGTTGGTCATATAATAGAAACCACGTGATATTTAAGCTGTGTGCCTGATTTACTTCGCTTAACACTATGGCCTCAGTGTGCATCCATTTTCCTACCAATGCCTCATGTCTATCCTTCGTGATGGCAGTCATACTCCACTGTATATAAATGTCACGTTTTCTTTATCCACTCATCTGTTGATGGGCATGTAGGCTGATCCCCAGGTTTACCTATTATGAACCATGCTGCTATAAACGTGGGCGTGCATGGGCCACGGAACATGATGTCTTTAGCTCTCTGAGGGCAAGTGCCTAGAAGGGGAGTAGGGTCGGATCATGTATTTACTGCACTCTCTCAGGCCACTGTCCTCCTGAGACTGCGCCTCTTACTCACTCTCTTTCTGGTCACACAGAACCTCGTGTGACGAGGGTGAAGCCTCAGAAGGCCGGACGCAGGCGGCATTGCTGTGGTTCTCACCTGGGCTGTGCAGACCAGAAGAGGACGGGTAGTGCTCCCCAAGGAAATGAGCCAGGACACTCTATTCCAACCAGGGAACTCGGTGTGATGCTGCATGCCGGCAGTTCCAGCACTCTGGGAGGCTAAGGCAGGAGGATGACAATTCAGGGACTTAGTGAGACCCTGTCTCAAAAAAGGAAAAGAATGAGTGGGGATGCAGCTCAGTGGGGCGGGCCTGGGCTCTGGCCCCAGTTCCCCACAATAAGGGACCTGGTGCAGCCTCCTTATCTCCCTGGGGCTGCAAGTTCTGCTTCACTCTCAGTTATCTGGGAGCATCTGGATATTTTTCAGATAATGGAGACTCTGTTGTAATGTGACTTTCTGTCACAGCAGATAAAGAGATCCGGCTAGATCATCTCGGAGAGTCTGTTGCCCCAGCACAAGAGATCAGAGCTGGTAGATAAACTGATCAGCCAAGTTGGGGAACCAGGCAGAAATGAGAAGAATGCTTCTGATTGAAAATCTGATGTACATTTTGCCTTTAACAAAATCAGAGACAATGTAAGGAATGAGAGGAAATTCTAATAACAGAGTTAAGCAGGAGAAGTATGGCTTGGTGGGTCTGTGTAGCTCAGTGACTCAGAGACTTTGCCAAGCACACCCCGGGCCCGGCCACAAGGGAAAGGGTTAGACTGAGGACATACACAAGTAAGCAAGAGTCTGTATCGAGTGTTCCCTCTTCTGTTAGGACTAAGTAACTGTAGCGTGCCTTTGGTTGTGAGTCCCTTCACGGGCTCATCAGTGGCAGCCTGCCCCTCCTGCCGCCTGCTGCTCTGAGCACTGAGGGCCAGGCAGGCATGAGCTACACCCTCTGAGTCCTTATTTTGAGACAGGGTCTCGATGCACGGCCAAGGAGCCAGTCGGCGCTCAAACTCGTGATCCTCTTGCCTCAGCCTCCTGGAGTGCTGGGATTATAGGCCTGCATACCTGGTACAATCTGCTCTTTATTGTCCTTTTAAAAATGCACAAATTTGGGCTGGGGATTTAGCTCAGTGGCACCAAGCTTGCCTTGGAGGTGCAAGGTCCTGAGTTCGATCCCAGGTACCGCAAAACAAACAAAAATGCACAAGATTCAGTGTTTGTTTTAGAAAAGCATGTGCGGTGTTTTTAACATATTAAAATGATCTCTGAACACAGAATGCTCTGAAAGAGTCCAAGGGGATGGGAAGGAAGCAAGCACAGCTCAGAGTCTGGGCAACGGCCAGATTCTTCCTGCCCGCCGCCCTGTCACACCTCTGCGCCCTCTTCCAGCACTTAGTAGTGGCCCAAAATTGGTCTTGATGCTCCAAAGGACCGAGCAGCTCTATAAACAGCTTAAAGGTTAATACCCCACAGTCCTGCTCTCAAAGCAGCCCGGCAGCACTGCCTGCGAGGTGTCTCCTAGGCTGTCCTCAGGGGGCAGCGCACATCTGAGGGTCTCCAGCGATCCCGCCTCCTGGTCCTCGTGCCCTGTGTAGCTCAGAGACGCACTGTCCCCGCGTGGAGAAAGGTCTTCCTCTCAGTGTGAGCTGAGCTCTGCAGCTCATTCCTAGCACACAGCAGGGCAGAGGTGATGGGGCGCCGCCTCTCAGGCCAGGTTACAGGTGGCCGAGGCTTCTACCTCAGTGCCCCTCAGGCTTTCTGCCTTGCAGTCCCAGGCACACCAGAGCCCAGCCCTGCCCATGAACGACCACTTGAGGGAAGGCTCGGGGTCCCCGAGCTCAGGGGTCCCCACCAGTCTCAACCCTGGCCTTTTCTCCACCTCCCGAGAGCTCTGAGCCAGAGGCTCCCAGCCACGCATGCTCCAGATGCACAGAGCCAGGAAGCAAGAAGGCTCCATGCTTAGGACGCCAGTTTGGAGTCATTTGCATGCAGCAGGGAGCTGTCCAGCCCTGCACTTCCGCCCTGGGCAGCCACCTCCCTACTTCCGCTTCTGGCTCTGCTCTCCCACATCCCTGCTACTTCTCCCAAGAAACTTTAAAATTCTCCTCTCTGTTTTGCTGGCCCCTTGAGGCCATGCCCTGAGAGCTTCGCCTTCTTTATCTTAAATGGCCTAAAAATAATAAAGCATCTTATCCACTTACAAGAAATTCCAGGGCTAACTGTTATAAGAACAATTTTTTCAACTTAAGAATGTAAGTCATCCAAAATAAATAATGTATCTATGATTCCATCAACTTAGAAGAATACCTCAGGTCTAGCACTTTTGATAAAGTTGGGATTAAAAATGTAGATGATTAAGTAATCAATTTCCTCAATACTTACACCTTTTATGGTAATAAAATAAGTCATCTTGAAATAATTGAAGAATGTTAATTTTGGTCTAGTGTTTTGTTTGGATAATTACTATATGTCCGTGTGAAGTGTCTGATTGGAAATCGCCAGGCTCCCAGCCTTCTGGGCTCAGCTAGCATTTCAGTGCCCTGAGTGAAGTGCACTATGCTGCCCCGCCCCATTTGTCATCTGTAAAAATGTTGCATTTGAGCTGAGTGTACTGGTGTGTGCTTGTAGTCTCAGCATTCAGGATGCTGAACCAGAAGGACTGAAAGTTCAAGGCCAGCCTGGACTACGTAGCAAGGCTCTGTCTCAAAAAAAAAAAAAAATTATATTAGGGCCAGGGGTGTAGCTCAGTGGTAGGGCGCTTTCCCAGCAGGCCTGAGGTCCTGGGTTCCACCCCTAGCACTGTAAAAAAACCCTCCAAAATAGTTATATTAAAGATGAAAAACAGCTTAAAGTCGGCATTCCCTGAAATTAGGCTTTTCCTCTCTTCCTGGGTGACCGGGTCGGGAGGTTGGAGGCCCTGTGCTTATCCTCTGCAGCTGCTGCCCTGAGCTCGCCCCTACTCAGTCTCCCGCGCATTTCTCCTTGTTTGCTACTTTTCTTCAGTCCCGGAGCCCCCAATTCGTTCCGCTATAACCTTATTTTTCCTTAATGCAGAGCGTTATGACTCAGATTGGTTCAACTGCTCCCCTCCCACTAGGCGATCAAAGGCAGGGAAGTTTCAATTCCACTGCCAATGAGGCCCAGACACGGTGGCGATTCTTTCCCGGATGTCAGCAAAATGTCCTAGCTGCTTAAAATAACATCTAAAAAATGTTATGCTAGAGTTTAAGTGAAAACACTTAAGTTTTAAAAATGCTAATAAAGTATACAAGAAAAGTCATTTTCATATTGAAATTGTAAGGCTAGATCCATATTATAAACCGGTTCATAATCTCACAAATAATTTCGTGATGGTAGTTATCAGACTCTCTCTAGGGATCAGTGTCCCAATTCCTCAAATACATATATGCTCACTCCTGTGGCACAGAAAGCCTTGAGCACGGCAGACTGCAGGAAGTTACCCACTGTTCATCAGAACTGGTCGCTGTGGATGGGTTCTCTCCAGAAGGTGGATGAGCATCAGAGCCCTCAATCTGAGCTAAGTCCTGAGCGCGGTGGTCCTGAGACAGAGCCACCAAAGCCCAAGCGCAGCTGAGTGAGCTGGAAGACTGATCGGCGAGTCACCCGGCCCAGGAGAGGGTGGGAGCTGCTCCACCGGACAGCGGGATGCAGCTCACGCAGAGCACGTGCCGAGCATGCGCGAGGCCCTGGATGCCGCCTCCAGCACTGAAACACAGAACCAAATAGAGCAAAAAGAAATCAAAGAGCAACATCCCCCAGGAGAAAAGGGAAGGGCGCAGGCCCTTGTGGCACCCGGAGGCTTGCGCCGTGGATGGAGAAGAGATTGAGCTTGGACTGGGGTTGATTTCCTAGATTCCTGAGGGTGGAAGAGACATGAAAGGGAGTCGCCGTCCGTCCGTCACCTCAGCTGCACTTGCAGCCTGGGGAGTCGTGAAAGGGCCCGGAGGGAATAGTTTCCAGCTTCCATCACTTTTTCACATGGCAGAATTTCAATCATGTAAAAATAACATTGTGAAAAATATGTTCGTTGGAGATAAAAAAACTGACTTCAGTTACAAAAGGTCAGAAGTAATCAGCCAGATTCGGGAATCAAAGTTCTCTGCCACGGAGCGCAGTGAGACAGACCTGGAACACCATGCTGTAGGGCTGGCTCAGCGCAGCGGGAGTCAGGGGAGGTAAGAGCGCAGACCAGCCTGCGCAGGACGGAGGGCTTCCGCCAGGTGCCCGCGTCTGACGCTCGTCAGCCAGAAGAAAGCTCACCAGACATTAGCTGTGTAAGAAGAAAGGCCCGTAGAGCCCTAGAGGAAACGCCAGGTGCCTGGGATGCCACGGCGCCCAGAGCGAGCGGGAGACAGCGGTTTCTTCCACCAGGCACAGTGAGCAGAGTTTTTCAGCCCGGTCTGCATCTAGACGCCAGGGCCTTGGTCAGGCCTGAGCCAGCCTCACCCAGGCGGAGCATCCAGTCGCGGGGAAACAAGGAAGCGGTCTCCATCCTCGCTGCGGTCGATTTTTGTTTTGGGGTTTTTTTTTTGGTACCGGGGATCGAACTCGGGACCTTGTGCTTGCGAGGCAGGCGCGGGAACCACTGAGCTAAATCCCCGGCCCTCGCTGAGGTTATTTTGAACAATGACAGCTGACACATTTGTGAGCTCTGCAAGATAGGACTCTTGTTACTCTTTTACAAAATTTTTAAATGCATAGTATAACAATTAAAATGTTCTATGGCTTTAAGTTTTTGAAAACTGTGTCGTATACAAAAAGTCCAGGTATCTTCAAATCCCCAGGTCAGTTACTTGCAACTGTGGGAAACTGGGTTGACTGGATGGAGGGAACAGCAGCCTTGCGCTGAGTGCCGACTCCCTCGAGTTAGGGTTCAGTGAGTGCAGGACTACAAAGCTTCTGGGAGCTGGTCCTGCAAACCCAAATATCAAGAGTAATGTTGTGATGACCACAGTTTAGATTGTTACTGTTGCCTGTGTTTTCTTGGGGGATAATGGTGTGTGCGTGCGTGTGTGTGTGCGTGTGTGCGTGTGTGTGCGTGAAGGACAAACACAGCACGTGTCAGGAACATGAGAAGCCCTTTCACACCTCATCACCCCGCATAGATCCTCCTTATGCAATAAAGCGCCTTGCCAGGGTGGTATAAGAAGGAGTGTCTGGGCTTGACACCAGGCCTCCCGCTCCAGTCAGTGTGTTTTCCAGAGAGTTTTCTGAAAACGGGAATCAATATAAAGGGCATTTAGGAATACGGTTTCTAAAATTTTCAGGAAAGGCCTGGACTGTAGCTCAGAGGAAAAGAGCATGCCCTGTGTGTGTGAGGCCTTGTGTGTGAGGCCCGGTGTGTGCGACCCCAGCTCCCTCCTGTGTCTGTTCCCTTCCACCTGATGGGGAAGGACTCACTGGCAAGTGGGTCTGAGCACTTCCCAGCTTGTAAAGTGTCCTCAGCAACAGGATATTCAAACCACCTTTTTCCACTTTTTCTTTTGGCACTGGGAATTGAACTCAAGGCCTCGTGGCTGCTGCCCACATAACCTACCACTAAGCTGGGTCCTCAGCCCCAGTAATAGGTTATTTGAACATTACTATGTAATTGTAGCAAATTCTAATCAATGTTTACCTGAAGATATATAGCACTGCTGTATTATAAAAGTTTCCTGTTTGTATCATCTCAGGTCATTAAAATGTGTAACTTGATTCTATCCCTAACATTACAAGGAGACATTTTTGTGTCAACCTCCACAGTTGTACCTGTTACAGTGATTATCAACTCTGAAATGGCTGTTAAATTCCGGGAGCAAGAAAACAGCAAAATTTCATTCCTGCTGAGCTGCAAACCCTGAGCTTGGTTACCAGAGGCTGCTAAGGATTCTTCTGCAAACCTGGCTTTCTCTATAGAAATGATCTGGTGGCCAAGGGACACCACCTCAGATCCCTATAATGAGTTCAGTAGCTGTCACAATGTTTTAGGACATTTTAGACCGCTCCGTTGTGCAGCACATGCAGTATAAACCCGCACTCAGTCAGTACTGTGTTTCCTCACTGTTACTCCTATTGCTTTATTGACTTGGTCTCATTCTTTTATTTTCTGCTTACTTTTGGGTTCTCCGACCACTGAGCCCAGTTCACAACCCAGGGTCACCCTCAAGAGTGCCACCTCCTCCCAGCACATGTCCCAAGTGCTCCCTCTCCTCCCCTCCTGTCACCCTGACCTGGTTCAGGGCTCATCTCCTAGTGCCATTGCCAGTTGCCTGCAGGGGCACCAAGACTCCAGACGCTCCTCCTCAGACGCACAGTGCCTGCCCGCTTACTACCTTCTGAGGTGCTCGCTGCCCGGGGAATGAAGCCCTCGGCTCACCAGGCCTGTGTGGCCTTGCCACGCAGCTCGGCCACTGGTAGAGCCGGGACTGGGCTCCCTCACAGGCCCACGTCACCCCTGTGCGAGCGCGGGAGGTGGTAGTCTTTAGGCGGTCAGGCCCGCCTGGGGCATTAGTCCTGGAGACCTGCCCTTGAAGAGAATATGGAGACCCAGCCTCTTCATTTCTCTTGGCTTCCTGGCCACCATGAGGGGGGCAGCTGTGTTCCACAACACACTCCTACCACGATGCACCATAGCACCAAAGCCACTGGGCCAACTGACCAGGGACTGAGCCATCTGAAACTGTGAGCCAGAGTAGACCTGTGCTCCTCATAAGCTGACTTGTCACGTGATGGAAAGCTGAGTGAGGCACCTCTTAGTCTCCAGGCCAGCACTGCTGCACTTGGATGTGTGCTGTGTAATGTGCTGTGGGATATTTCTCCCCTCGGAGCCTTCTGGTCACGCGGTCTCCTTTGCCGAGTGTCCTCCTGCCCACGCCACCCCCAGCCCCTGTCCCTTGCCTAGATCCTAGTCGTCCTCCAAACACCTCCTGAAGGAAATCCTGCCTTGCCACCTCGTGGGCCCCGCCTCCATCCCAGGCTGCCCGGGATGGCCCTCTGTCCGCAGGATTCCAGAGCACAGCCGGTTCATGCCGACAGTGTTCTGTGGCCATCACTGCGCTTGCTAAACCTTCCTGAGAGTCTCTGCCTGTCTCTGCAGTGCTAGCTCATTCTTTGAAAAGTGGGATATGAGAAAGTCAGACTCTGATAGAAAGATATGCAAATATATGAGAAAAAAAGTAAACACTTCGTAAAAATAATGCTCATAACTGTTAACCATGTGAAAACATATTCATTCATGCTAACAACATACCCACAAATTGCCCTGGTATTATTTCTTCCCTATCACAATGACAAAAGTCAGGTTTAACACAAACTGTGAGCGAGGCTGTGTGAAAACAGGCTAATAGGCATTCTCGGGTATTGTGGACAGGAATCCGAACTGGTGTCCGCATTATGAGCAGGGGAGCAGAGGGAGGGGAGGTCTTAAGCAAAACCCAGAACATTCTGCACGTCTCTCCGCTGAGACCACTGGTGCCACCGCCTGCCTTGCAAGCACAAGGTCCTGAGTTTGATGCCTGGCATCAAAAAGGAAAAAACGATCCGAGAAGGTATATGCAAGAAACTCTACTTTGTAGCACTGTTTATAATACCAAACTATTAGAAATTGCTCAAATGATCATTACCAATGGACTGGTGGAATCAATTATGGCAAATGCATACATCTGAATATTTTGCAGCTGTACCCAAAAAACCACTATCTTTATATAATGCTATAAAGTGATCTACAGATGTGTCATTGACAGAAAAAAGGCAGGGAGAAGAAAGCATGCTCAGTGTGGCACAATTTCTTTTCTTTTTGTCTGTACCAGGGATGGAACTCAGGACCTTCACCGGCCAGGCAGGCGCTGCGCTGCTGAGCGGCAGCCACCGCCCCACAATTCCTGAAGAAAAGTGAGGATGTGATGAAAGATGTACATCTAGTTTTATTTTTAGAAATATTTCCTATTAAAAAAGGAGGAGATGGAGTAGATTTTACAAGGTTAAAAGCTAAACTTCTTGGAATACCTCTTATTTTAAGGATTTTACTTAAGAGCTATATAAATAGGGCCTGGTGGCACAAACCTGTAAGGCCAGCCGTTCAGGAGGCTGAGGCATGAGGATGATTAGTTTGCAGTCACCCTGGGCAACTTAGTAAGACCTTGTCTCAGAATAAAATGTGAAAAGGACTGAGGATGCAGACGTAGAGAGCTGGCTTAGCATATGAGGTCCCGGTTCAGTGCTCAGCACGGGCAGAAAATAGAGGGTGAATATGTCCTGAGGTGGGGGAATCATCTTACAAGGAAGAGCTTGCTCTGCTCTGCCCCTCCGCTTCCCCGCAGCCTCTCTCCGTCCGCTTTGCTGTCCTGCACCCGCAGCGGACGGAGCTTTCTGGGTTCTCACAGGCACAGCGGAAGCCGCCTTCCCTGCAGGGCTTCAAGGAGTCCTATCAGGAGTCAAGAGCTCCTCTTTTCCTGCCTGAGCTTGATGTTTTTTCTACCTACTTTTCTTCATTTGGTTTTTCTTTCCTTTCTCTTCCCCGGCTCATTAAGCCGGAGCCATTACAGCAAGGGAGCGGACACAGTGCTGTGTACCTGGGGACCCGTGGACTCTACAGGCTGAGGCAGGAGGCTCCCTTGAGTTCAGGATTTCAGTCCAGCCTGGGCAACATATGTGAGACTCCTGTCCCAAAATATGAAGCAAAAAAACCCCAGCAAGGAAACCCAAGTACACACCAGAGGGCAGGCTCTGTCTTTGAGGGCTTTCAACATGCACAGCTGGGCAGTGTCCTTCCGAGGGTGCGGGGCATCTCTCAGGACGCTGCATTGGGCTACAGAACTCCTGGCTGCAGTAATCAGAATCCGATGAGCCCAGAAAGGTTCTGAACCGAAGTGGACCAGCACAGAGGTAAAAGGAGGGGGATGCAGGCCAGGACCAAGGAAAGTGACCCCAAAGGTAGGAGTGCAGCAGAGATGACCCAGTTGTCTGCTGGAAGGCCAAGGGGTCAGGACAAAGCCGGGTGCCCAGGGACACTTGCCGGGGCAAGTCTGGAGCAGCAGGTGGGCGTTTATTGGGGTGCACACCTGCGAGGGAAGGGAGGGCGAGGCCCGAGCAGAGGGAGCAGCTGGGTTCAGCACAGCCTGGCCTCGGCGCCCACCTCAGATGGCAGGGCCTCTCGGGGCATGGCAGGCTGACCCCACAGACCCCCAAGAAGGGACCTGGGGTGTCTCTGCTGCTGCCCAACAAGCCCGTCCGCAGGGAGTAGGGCAGGTTTTCAGAATCCTTCTCAACGACAGGAGGCACTGTACTTTCAGTGAAGCCCCATATGCTTGGTACATTCAAAACTACTGTCAGAATTCACATCGCAAGGATTCTTGGGCAGTTAGTGTGGAGTTCCTCGGCGGCTGGCACACCTGTCCGTCACTGACCCACTCAGAAGTGTGACTCACTACCGGCTGCCTGGTGGTCTCTGGAAATGGAAATATGAAGAAGCCCCTCCCCCCGCTGGCAAGTGCTCTGCCCTTGGGCTACACCCAGCATCATTCACTCTCTCTTTCATTCATTTTGAGGTGCTGGATTGGACCCAGGGCTACACACTGAACTACACCACCCTCCCCCTTTTAAATTATGTTGAGACCAGGTCTCGCTAAGTTGTTAAGTTGCCTTAACAGGCTTGAACTTGGGATCCTCCAGCCTCTGGATTCTCCCAGAGGGCGAGAATCACAGGCAAGCTACCTAGCTACCTAGCACTCTAAAATTTTATCTTGAGAGAGAGTCTGCTAAGTTGCCCAGGTTGGGCTTAAACACGTGATCTCCCTGAGGCTCCTGAGTAGCCTCCTGGGCTTGTGGGCATGCACCACCATGCCCACCTGAATAAAGATTTTTTTAAATCATGAACTGGAAGTCAGAGTGTGGTGGGGAGCTGGGGAAAATAAATACCTAGGGCCAGGCGTGGTGGCACACGCCTGTAATCCCAGCCCTCAGGAGGCTGAGGCAGGAGGATTGCTTCGAGTTTGAGGCCAGCCTGGGCCCCATAGTGAGTTCAAAGTGAGCCTGAACTGCATAGTGAGACCCTGTCTCAAGAAAAAAATCTAGGGGTCTAGGGTGCAGTTCAGTGGAAGAGTGCTTCCTTAGCGTGTGCAAGGCTCTGGGTTTGAGCCCCAGCATGGCAAAACAAAACAAAGCAAACTTTTAAAATCACCTGAAAATAATTAAAACAAAGTAGTAAGAGTTAAAAAGATAGATGTAATCAGCATGCTGTAGAAGTTAAAGAGACATGAAGAAGAAAACACTTGGCTAGGAAAATACGTGGGCATTGGGTCTTGGAGTGTAAGAAATACTTGCTTAGAGACGTAACAGGGAGATAAAAATCTGCCTAAAAACGCCAAGAAGAATGAAAGAATGTCACGCACATGGAGAGCCACAAATAAATCAACCTGAGCAAGGCACAGACTGTTTAAAAAGGCTCTGCTCTATGGGACTGGGCACAGAGGGTCCGGCAACAACGGGAATGCTTCAGCAGCTCGCCACGCTGCGCAGTGTCTGAGAAGAGGCCTCTGCTCTGGGCTCCGCTTGCCGCTGGAGACGCCAAAGGTGACCTGCATTCATCCATGGCATCTGAGTAAGTTTAGTGCTAAAATATTAGCACAGGTTTTTCTTTTCCTGACGTATACATTTTTTTGGTGGACTCTGTTTTGTTCCTATTCTCGTGTTAATAGAATCTTTGGTTGTAGTTTATCTGGCTGTTTTCCAAATGTATCTAACCATGGTTTGCATTTCTGTTTTTCTTGCTGCACTGAGCACCTCACAGGACGTTCTCTGGAAATGTTGCAGGACGCCAGTGGCGGCACCTGCCAGGTGTCTGGGACAGAAGCAGGTTCCAGGACGCTTCAGGTACCTGGGCCACTCTGCCGGCTTGACCTTGACAGACAGGCGAGGTCATTCCTGAGGCAGCTCCTGGGAGGGCACAGCAGGTCTGAGGTTCTGGGGCCCGGAATGCTCAGCTCCGCTGTGGAATGTCCTTTCTCGTGTCATAAGGGTCCTCAGCAACCACCAGCCTGGGTCCTCAGCAAGGAGAGCAGGTCTTCGGCTCTCGCTGGCCTGAAGGAGGCGAGGAAGGGCCCAGCAGTGTGGGAAGACAGTCGCCATGGCGTCCGTGTCCTACCGGGAGCCGCTGTTGGAGGCCGTGGGGAAGCGAATGACCGTCACAGGTGAGCGGTGCTGTGCTCTCGTCCGGGAGGACAGAGGCCCCGTCCCTCACGGCATGCAGCCCGCACAGTGGGTGTGGTAGTGACCTGTGCCCTGTGCCTGTTCACTCGACTGACACCTCCCCCCAGCCAGCTGCTCACTGTGGTCACAACGCATCTGTGTAGCGCTATCACTGTGTCTGCATTAACTGTCATCAGGAAATCTTGTTACTAACACACCGTTTATGGTTTGTGCAAGATGAACTGCTTGAGGTTAATAGAAAGCACATTTTTAATCAAAATTTCATTGTTAGTGATTTAAGCCTCTTGGATCTTTACAAATTTGACATATTTGCTTGATTAAAAAAAACTTGAGCAAGACGTGCATTCAACAGTTGATTGTGTCTTATTCCTTTCTCTTATTTAAAATGATTCAGACAGAATGCACGTGTAGAATTATAACCAAATCTAATAAAATAGAGTATGTGTGGAAAGTCTGTAGGACATAAACTAAATTCCATCTTGTCTCCTTCTTCCAAATTCCGAGCGTGTGCTGCTACCGTGTACTGGCGTGACCATTTGCTCCCTCACCGTCTCCGTCAGCCATGTCCCTTCTTCTTCTTTTTAATTCTGTTATTGGTACATTTTAAGTATACAGTATGTTTACATTTATCAGTGGGTGTTTTTACCTGTACATGATGCATCTTGGTTCTTATTTTTTCTCCCTTACTTGTGTGCCCTTCACCCCCTCCACCCTTCCCTATTTACATAGACTTCATTTCCATTTTTTTTCTTTTCTCATAATTTTTCCTTTCCCTTCTTTCCTTTCCCCTTCCCCTCCCACCACCCCTCCACCTTTGGACCTTTTCCTATTTCAAATTATCAATTATTCATTTTAATCATTTTAATCCTTATTTAAACTTTCAGTTTCTCACACTAGAGAAACTATTCAGTATTTACACACATGTGTCCTATTTATTTCACTTAAGAGTATGGCCTCAACATGCATCCATTTAGCTATACATGTCTCTAGTTTCTCGTTCTTTATGGCTCAGTAGTACTCCATTTTATAAAAACCCACACTTTCTTTATCCAGTCTCCAGCTGATGGGCACTTGGGCTGCTTCCAAGCTTTAGCTATTGCAAACTGTGCCGCCATAAACATGGGTGCACATGTATCACTGTGGTATGATTCTTTTAATTCTTTGGGGAAGATCCCCAGCAGCTTGTCCCTTCTTCTAAACCCCATGGCTCCGGGAAGCCACCCTTCCGAGCATGGAGTCTGCCTCGGGCCGGCTTCATTCCTGGGTTGCTTGGCAACAAGGGCCACAGCCACCAGACGGAGCTGGTCGCCTGACCTCCCTGGAGTCCAGGAGCGGCCAGTCCGGAAGCAGGGCCCAGGAGCAGATCCAGGTGTTACCTTCCGAGTCCTGAAATAAGCTACATCTGAAACTTCCCATCCTGGAGACTTTTTTTTATAGACTATATTTTAGAGAAGTTCTATATTTACAGAAAAATTACAAAGTTAGTTATTCCCAAATATCCCCACAGACAGTTTCCTCCCTCCTCCTCCGCCTCCTTCTCCTTTTCATTCTTATTTCTTGCTGGAGACTGGGCCCAGGCCTTGGGCATGCTAAGTACCTGCTCTACCACTGAACTACACCCTCAGCTCCGTGCAGTTGTCAGCATCTTCCAATTCATGATCCAAAATCGACACATTATACTCACCTAAAATTCACATTTATTCAGCTGTCCGCAGTGCTATCCAGCGTTGTCTTTCTGCTTCAGGACTCTGTCCAGCATACCACCATATATTCTAGTCCTCGTGTCTCTAGATGCCCCTTGGTTGTGGCAGTTTTCACACTTTGCCTTGTTTTTAGTGTCCGTGGCAGTTTTGAGAAGTCCTGGGCAGGTATACTGTAAAATGTTCCTCATTTGGATTTGTCTGAGGTTTCTCCTGGGATTAAACCCGGGGGTGGGGGTGCGTGAGTTTTGGGGAGGAAGATCTCAGGGGTGGAGCATCAGTTTCATCGAGGCAGATGAAGCCACCTGCCTCAACATGGTGGTAACTGTTCCGGGCTCGGCGAGGGCTGCAGTGGCTCCCTGAGGTTTCTCTCCTCCCCTGAGTCCACCGTGCCCTTTGGCAGGAGCTCCGTGTGGCCCATGAACAGCTCTGAAAGAGCAGAGCTAAGCTCTGTAGACTGAACATCTACATAAATTGCCTAAGTTGTTCTGCACGAACAAGTTCTCTTTCTTCCCATTTATTGATCCGTTCGATCATTTACATCAGTATGAACACATGGATGTTTATTTTATCCATTACGCTGCAGCCCAATACTCCACTGATTTTGTTGGACATTGTGCCAGCTTTGACCGCTGAGATCTCTGACCACTGTCTACCTGCCCGAGAGAGCTCATTTCCAAGGTTTCTTGGGTCAACAGCCACTTTCCTCCCCACTGGGACACGGTGCTGGGCACCTGCAACCTAAAGGAGAAAAGGCAGACTTTGGCTGTGTCCTGTGCGTAGACAGCTGGCTCCTCGGTCACTTTCCTCTGCTCTTCAAGTCGGTTGGGTTTTCTGTCGCTGTGACTGAAAATCCTCACCTCCTGATCAGTATCAGACTTGGTTAGACTTCATCATCAGCTCAGCCAGCTGGGAGTCACCTGTGGGCTTAATAGAGCGCACCTGGGGCCTGGTGGGTCAGTCTTGGGTGCTGGCTCCTCCCCATCAGGAACAGAGCCCTTGCTCCACGTGCTCTTCTGCCCAGAGGGTGCTGAACACACCCTAATCCTCCAAAGCCTTGGGCCAAAGCAAATCCCGCCTTCCCTAAACCTCGGTGTTGGGTCTTTGCCCAGCAACGGGGAAGCAGACCAATACAGAGTTTCCTCTACCTGTATCGGTGTGTGCTTCATTGTACATATTTACGTAATTCAATTCTTGTCACCTTTGGTAGTTTCATGGTCTCTCATCACACTGACATAATAATCAGCTTCTTTTTATATTTAATTTCCTTTTTGCTTTTTTGAAACAAGGTCTTCTTATGTAATTCAGGCTGGCCTTGAACTCACTATCAGCCCAGGCTGGCCTCAAACAGCAATGCTCCTGCCTCAGCCTACCGAGTGCTGGGATTCCTGGTGTGCACCACCACCCCAGGTTCTCACTTTCTGAATTTTCACGTCAGTAATAGCTACCTGAGTACGTCTGCATCAGCTGTTGTTCTCTGTTATTTTCTTGTGCTGTATTTACAAAGAACGGGATCAGCAGATGAAAGACACAAACAGATGTATAACTCTTACTAACGCCACAAGCTCTGGAAGATTGTGTAAACCACTACAAACACATACGAGTATGTGTAAGTATCCAAAGCCCATCAATATTTTTAAGAATCACTTATTTTCAAGATATATACAAATTCTTTTTTTGTCTTCAACTTTTAAAAGTTTTGCCAGATATAATTCACATATTTCTTTTTACCTCTCTTTGACCAAAATATTTTAAATTAACCCCCAGATATCATATTGTCTCACTTACATATGTCGTCGTGCATTTCTAAAAACTACAAACATGTTCTGCCACAACCACAGGGCCGCACCACACCTAGCAAAATCAGTTCTCACCCTTCGGTGTCATCTGAGCCCACCGCATGGGAACCTTCTCTGGGCTGGGGCTAGGATGTGTGGACGGAGGCCGAGCAGCCCACAGGAGACTCCGGCCCCTCCCGGCCCACTCACTGCCCGGGAGGCCCTTGGTCCCTGTGGCCGGGCTGATTCCAGCTGTGACCCTGCACTCCCACTGCCCTCTGTGGCCCGGACTGGCCTCTGGAGCTGGAACACATCCCGGTCCGGATCGGGTGCCCAGGTCCTGGGCGCAGTTAGGGTCTGGAGTGTCCCTGAAGGCCCCAGGAGAAAGGCCAGGGCCCAGGACGGGGCACCTCGAGGCCTGTGGGTCTGAGGTCGGCGGGACCCCGGCCCCTCCCTCCCTCCCTTGCTTCCCGGACAGACCCAGCAGTGTCAGTGTTGCTGTACCGCTCGCTCCTGCTGTCCTGTGAGGCCCTCAGTGGTCCAGAGCCGTTGTGCTGACAGACCCTGGACTGAACTCCCCAATCCGTGAGCCCGCCGAAGCCCTCTGTGGGAGCTGGCGGAAGGTACCGGGTGTGTTTTGTACCCACGGAGAACTGACTGTCATCTGTAGGTGCTGCTGTGTCACCACACAACAGACCCATGAGCTGTTCAGCTGTGACCTTCCTCCACTGTAAAGCCTATGCTTACTGTCTTTCTGTCCCACAGGGACTTGGACCTTTCCTTCATGTTTGGAACTTTTTATTTTTCTTTTATTTATTTATTTATTTATTTATTTTTGGTACCGGGGATGGAACTCGGGACCTTGCATTTGCAAGGCAGGCGGCAGCACCACTGAGCTGCATCCCCAGCCCTGGAACTTTTAAATGGAAAGCCCGTGTTCTCATAACAAGGTTGGCGCTAAGCAGCTACACACGGCCAGCCAGACAGCAAGTGCAAACACTGCAGGTGCAAAGAGAAGCTGGAAAAGCTCTGTCACTGCTAACAGTTACTGTAAAACAATGAAGTAGCGTGAGAAATAATTTTAAATTATCGTAGATGTTGATACAGAAGGGGAAAAACTAACCAGATTGTAAGAGAGTAAGAAAGGGCTGGGCAATTTGCTGCAGTTCTGAGGGGACTGAGCAGGAGTTTCACGGGATTTTCCCTGGTGCCTAAGCGTATTTTGCTTCCTCTCACTGTAGTGTGCCACTGCTCTCATCTGCATCACTAACAATTACAGTCCTTTTCATTTTGATTTGAAACATTCCTGGTGAGACTCGATTATGTTATGTGAGGATTCTCAGTCCACATACTTAGTAGTGTACCTGACTGTACAACTAATGTGCTCACTCATCAGGTCTTCTTTTTCCACCAAATTTTGAGACTTTGTCTTTTAAAATTCATTTTCATACTGAATTTTAAGTTTTGAAATTCAATGTACCAGACAAGTTGAACCCCAACTGCATACTAAAACTCGGCCATGCGCTTTGGAGGTAGAGTGAGTAGGACCAGGAGGTTCCCTTCCTGTGGAACCTTGCAGTCTGCCCAAGACAGAGCAAGGCTGACACGTGCAGGCTAAGCATCAGTCACAGCCTGGTGTGGCATCCGAAAGAAATGCAAATCCTACTGCAAAAGCCCTTTCACCCTAACATAACGGGGCGGGAAAGGAGGACTCCAGAGACCTCAGCCACAAGTTTGGCTTCTTCTGCTCATGTGCCTTTTCTCTTAAAAGTATCATAGTTAAAGAATAAATTACTTCCTGTGCTATAGATAGATCTTGGAATTTATTTTTTAATTAATAAAAGGATCAAAAACATCTTTGGAAAAACTGAGTCCAATTTTTAAAATTTTTAAAGAAGTTGATACATTAAAATCACCCACAGTACGTCAGTGTAGTGTTCAGCTGGATGACATTTCCCAGCCTCACAGAATGCTTTTTAGATGAAGATAGTGAATTTTTTATCAGTCCAAGTGGCTCCCTGCTGCCTTTCCCTCTCACCTCCCCAACCAGTCCCTGTTCTGGTTTCTGCAGTCCACACGGTTTCCATAATTGTGAGTTTTAATTTGATAAAATTAATTATACTCTAAAAAGAACTGCCTAATGACTACTCTTCCATATAGGTTTCACTATTTGCTATGCTTATAATGTAGTGAAGAGATTTTTATAGATAATATTATTTTTGCATTACAAGGAAAATCTAAAATAAAATTATGAAGAGATTAAAACTATTATAGAGCATGTTATATATTTTTAAAATGTGTGTACATTCAAATGATATTAATTTATTTATCCAGTTCTGGGTCTTGTGATTTTTCAAGTTTACCTTTCTCGTTTGTTTTTATTTTGTTTTGTTGTATTTGCCTTGTGGTGCTAGTGGTCAAACATGTCCTCTGCCAGGAGCTGTCTCCCAGCCTCGGAAAATATATTCTTTAATTCATATTTTTCAGATAACACTGCCTCGCTCCAAATTAGAGATACTTATGGAATAATAAATATAGGACACTTAAAAAGCACCGAGCTGGGCATGTGGCACATGCCTATAGTGCCAGCTACTTGGGAGGCTGGGGCAGGAAGATCATTCAATCTCTGGAATTCGGGGCCAACCTGGGCAGCATAGTAAGACACTGTATCAATAAACAGCTGGGGGCTGGGGTTTAGCTCAGTGGTGCCGCCGTCTGCCTTGCAAGTGCAAGGTCCTGAGTTCGATCTCTGGTACAAAAAAAAAATAGCTGGCACTGCAACAGATACTCTCATTTAACCTGCTCAGGATTTAGAGCTCAGTAATTCACACAATCCCAGTTGGAAGTGGGAGCCTTCTGCCAGGGCCTTGCTTCTGTAGGGTATTTATGTGCACTGAATACAGATGACTGGCTAAATAAAATGTTAAAGTATTTAGTCATCTATCATATGAATATGTGCTGGAAAATCATCTCCTATAAACCAGGAATGTTGGAGTGTGCTCAGGAAGGTACAGTCGTAGTTGCCGGGAGTATAAACTAGTTCAGCACTGTGGAAATCAGTAGGGAGAGTCCTCAAAAAATTAAAAAGAGAAATTCCATCTGACCCAGCTGTTCTCCTCCTAGACGTCTTCCTGAAAGAGTTAAAGACATCATATTACAGTGATGCATACATACTTGTGTTTATAGCTGTACAATTCATAACAGCTAAATCATGGAAGCAGCCTATATGCTCATCAACAGATGAAGAAAGAAAATGGTTTTATGTGCAATGGAATACTACTCAGCCATAATGAAGGATAAATTTGAGTCATTTGTAGGAAAATAGAAGGACCTTGGGACCATGATGCTAAGTGAAATAAATCAGATACAGAAGGTTAAAATCGCATGGCTTCTCGTGTATGAGAAATGCAAGTGCAAATAAAGAGCAAAAGGAAAGAGATGTTAGGAAACAGGCAGGCAGACTTCGAGGAGATGGGAGAGACGGGGGGGCAAGGAGGGGAGGTAGAAACGGTAGAGACACAGTATGAGTAAGTACCAGCTCCCCAGGATGACTACAGCTAGTTTCCATCACACCATGCACTGAACAGGAAAAGAAAAGGCAGGAGAAGAGGAGGAGGAGGAGGGCGGGGTGGGGGGACGAAGGAAGAAGGAGAAAGAAAAACAACAGCCCAGCGCGTGGCGAGTGGGCCAGGAGAGGCCCGGGCCCACCTGGCACGTCCAGTGCTCTGCACACGTCACGTAATTTTGAAAAGCACGGCTCCATTAACCTGGCTTTTTAACCCATTTATTCAGCCCCCCCACCCACCGTGAAACTGTCACACTAATAGTCAGGTCTCAAATTCAATTATTTTAAAAATAGAAAATGACTTCATGCTGAATTGCCAGTGGTTTCCTGTCTGAAGAAAGGACAAAATAACCTGACTGCCGCAGATTCAGCTTAACTCTCCTAACTATGATCCAAGAGGGAAATAGTTTGGATTGTTAAAAACTAATGTGTTGGGGCTGGGATTTAGCTCAATGGCACTGCACCTGCCTCGAAAGCACAAGGTCCTGAGTTTGATCCTTGGTACCGAAAAATAATAATAATAATAATGTGTGACAAAAGTATAAACATTTGAGTGACACTGAAACAGTGGGTTTTAATTATTTATTTTAAACTGCATTTTATTCCTTTGTCATAGCATTCAATTTTCCTTGTCATAATTTTTTTGTTATGAAAACATATTCTACACAATATATTCATACATCTTTACCATGAAACTTTGGCCTATTAAACAATAATCAAAATTTAGGGGCCAGAGGTGCAGCTCAGTGCAAGGTCCTGGGTCTCACCTCTGGCACCAAAATAAAATGCAGGGTCCGAGGGTGTCGCTCAGTGGCAGAGGGGTTGCCTACCATACGTGAGAACCCGTTTCACCCCAGAACCATGAAAAGAAAGCAAAAGGGGAAAAAATCAAAAGCTCATTTGGAAACGATCACTTGATGAAACATAATGAGCCCTTTGTTTAAGTAAAGTAGTTGAGCATCCTCTCGGTCTGAGCCTGTCTCGTTGCTATGGTATCTACTTTCAGGGACTTGGAAGCTACCATCACTCCTACGTTACCAAGAGGGGGAGCCTTATGTGCTCACCATCTTGCCCTAGACATTGCTTTTTTATTGTACAACGCATTATTATTTTTACAAAAATGTAAGTGTCACATAGAAGTCTTCTCACTACAGATGACTGCAATTCCTAATCACCCCGACTCCGCATGATTTGTTGCCATCACTTTGAAGAGCATTTAAGCAACTCCTTAGAAGAGGACTTTTAAGAGCAGGAATCAGCTGTTTCATGTGTGTATGTGCCGTGGATTTTTGTTGTCGTTGTTGGTGTTGTTTAAGATTCAGAAAAGACAAATTTTGTATTTCAATTTGTTCAGTAAGGAGATAACAAATATTTTTACCCTCTATTCCCTAAATTCATAATTAAATTTGGTATATACTTTGTAACACTAAAATTGAGGATTTTTTTGAATTAGTCTTTTTAAGATGCTAATTACGAAAATATATTTGAGAGAGCAGGAAATAAACATTTATCAACTGGTTTCTAAATCATTCTCTCTTTTGTCATTAATATAATAAGGCTAAGGAAATTAATATTTTATTATAAATTGAAGATATAATTTTAACATTTTTCTATAATTGAGAAATTTTTCTGTATTATGTAATCAAAAATCAGTTACAAATACACATATACATGACTTATACATTTTCTTGAAAAGTGGGAAAAATACTGGGTCATTATTCCTCTGCAGATGAGTTGCTACTGTGAAGGGGCTCAGATGCCTTTATCAGGGTACTCTTCCACATCACAGAAGAACATTAACTCTTCACTAAGATCCAGGCCTGGGCTATAAGGCAAAAATAGCCAAGACACTGCCACCAGAAGGGCCACCACCAAATTCTCCATTCACCATGGCTGCAGAATCTCTTCCTCAATTCCCGCAGCCCAGAGGCTGCTGTTAACAAAAGAAGGTGTGTAAAGGTGGATTCTGTCACTTGTCATCTGCTGGCTCAGAGACAGCATAAGAGCAACAAAGGACAAAAAAGATGCTAAAGCTGTTGGCCGGTCTTCTGCCTCCTTTGGTCCTCTCTGAGCTCTGCAGTCGGTAGCTCGCTGCATACACGTGGCCTGTGGAGAACAGGCCCAGCAAGGCCTTCCAGAGAAGCACTACCTCTCAACCTTCTCGCTCTAGACTTCTTTTTCTTAGGATGACTAAGTGGAATATCATCTTTAACACCACTTGGCATGGGTGGAAGAGCTCGTGGAGGACACACCCGTGTCTTTCCATGCCGCCTGCTGCGGGGACCCAGGCCTCCAAGTGCGGCTCGGAGTTCGTGGGCTCCTGGCTGTGCCATGGAAGGACACAAACACAGACCCCGAACGTGCACAGGTTCACGTCCCCACCGTGAGCCTCACGTGAGGAGGGGCCTGCACTGAAGACCCTGGCGAGCGGAAAGACACGGTGTGGCCGAGGCTGTGCGCAAGGACGACGCGGCGTACAGAAAGCGAGACCGCCTGTGAAAGCCGCCCACTCCAGGGCCCAGGGTCCAGGGTCCAGGGTCCAGGCAGGCGGCGCCCACACAGAGGCGGGGTCTGCCCCCCAGCGGGCGCGGCCTCTCCTGAGCAGGGCGGTGCGCTCCTCAGACCTATGCTCACTCACGGAGGGACGACCCCTCTCGAACGTGCACCTGCCCTCCGGCCCCTCTCTGCCACACCTTTCTCTCCAGCACTTACAGGCAGAGAAGGGGAGCAAACCTCACGGAGAGTCGCAAAGCTTACTTGGTTTCTTCGCATTTTAAAGAATTGCTGCAAAAGGACATTAGGGAAGACATGTATCTTTTTTAGGGTACCGAGGACTGAATCCAAGGCCTTCACACTACGCTGCGTCCCCAGCCCCTTTTTATCTGTTATTCTGAGGCAGGGCCTTGCTGGTTGCTGAACTGTCAGTCTGCGCAGGCTGGGCTCCTGCATCCTCCTGCCTCAGCCTCCCAGAGGGCCTGGATTGCAGTCCTGCACCCTCACACCCAGCTTGGTTAGGGAATCCTGATGGCGCCCTGAAGCTCAGCATGCTCAGACCTGATTTACTATGCCTCCCCAGAGGCGGGGAGGCTGCTGTCCGGCTCCTGCACGGCTGCTCTGCCCGCCCTGGGCTCCGGTTCTGGGGGTCCATCCTGGCCGAGCGGATCCCCTGATGCTCAGTGTTCAGCTGAGCTGAGTCACCCAGCGCTGCCCCTTCCTGGCCCCCAGCGCAGGGCACTCACTTCAGTGATGAGTGAGGTCAGTGGAGCGCGGGCAGGATGGGGCAGTGTCTAGGGTGTCGGGGTGCTAGGCGTGAGTTCCCGCCCACAGAGACATTGTCACCCTCCCTCTGTGTAGTCAGAGAAAGAAGGGGTTCCGGCCCTTCCACGGGTACTCTGGGTAGACGGCACCTCCTCTACGCTACCCTGGTGCCCGAGACTCCGGAACTCCCAGGTTCCTCCTGCCTCAGCCTGCTGAGGAGTTGGGACCCCAGACACAGCAGCTCACCAGCCCCTTCGTGACGACAGGTGACAGCCTGGAATCCCGCTCCTTCTTCTTGACGCCAGGCAACGTGTAAAGCCCGCTCAGAGTTCCCCAGGAGGACGGCACCGATCGCCGCTCGTTCCCAGCAGCTCAAGGACGGCGTGGCGTTTTGCACGGAGATATTCTGAGCCATCACACTGCCGTCTGCTCTCACTGGCTACACTGTCAGCTCTTTCACTGCTAAGCTCTTGTGGACCTCCAGTTTCCGATCAGCAAATCGGGCCGACCGGAGACTGACCAGGGCGGAGTGCCGGGCTGCGGGCGTGGCGCAGCGGGCGGGGTGGGCTCCTGGGTTCCCTGAGCAGAGGGAGCTGGGTCCCAGGGTTCCCTCCCTTCGCAGTCCTGGGTGGGCCTGGGCCATAGGAGACGCCGCCTGTGCGGTTCGGAGGGCGAACGTGAGGCCCAGGGCGGGTGCAGCTGCTCCGAGGGGTGGGCAGCGGAGCCCGGCCGCGTCAGGGCTTGGGCGGCGTGGCAGTCAGTCCTGTCCCAAAGGCACCTTCGCCCCAAGCCAGCAGCCTCGTGGGCGGGAAGCTCCTGCCTGCCGGCTTCGTCCCAGCCCGAGGCTCTCGGCCCGGCTCCCTCTTGACCCCTGTGGGACCCCGCCAGCCTGACGTCCTCCGGCCCTCGCCCGGCTTCCCGCCTCGAGTCGCCTTGCAGGGAGGAGCCGGGCACCCCCGCGGGTGTCGGGTGTCCGGCAGGCTTGGGCTTTCCACCAGGCCGCCCGCCCGGGGGCCGCTGCGCTCGGCCCAGCTCTGTGTGGGCCAGCTGGGCGCGGACGCAGCTTTCCGCCTGCTCCGGCGTCTGACGACGGAGAGAGGACCCCGTCCGGGCTCCGCAGAGTGCAGTGCAAACCTCGTGGAGAGGAAGAGGACGCACGGACCTGACCGGCGTGCAGTCCGAGGCCCTTCCCGGGCCGCCCGGCCGGCCTTGCCGTCGCGGACTTGCGGCGTGGCTCGTGGCTCTCCCGGCCAGAGTCCTGCTCGACGCGGGGCGCTGTCCCCGTCCGGTCACCACGACCTCCGCTGAGAGGCCCACTTCTTCCCTGCTGCAGTGGGCAGGGCGCTCGCGGAAGGCCAGGACTGCGCCCGCTCGGGTCTCGCTTTACCCGACATTGCCGACAGCCGTCCTCAAGGGCGGATGCGACGATGCCACACGCTGGCAAACAGCACGGCTGAGAGGAGCCTGCACCGCCCCTGGTCCATGCCCATCCCCAGCCTAGGCGGGCACTTGGGTCCCCTCTCCTGCTTTCCACAGCAGCGGGCAAGCATCCCTGTCTCAGGGATGGCCGGGCGCCGCCTGGCAGTGGGACTGGGTGCTGCAGCCCCTCCTCAGGCCCAGCCAGCAACCAAGCTCAAGGTGGCCAGGCTGCAGCAGGCCACGCCCAAGGAAGGGTGGGAAACGAAGCGGGGACAAAGCAAGCTAGAAAGCCTCCCTAAGGGTCAGAGGGCAGAACAACCCAGAATAGCCCCTCCCCAGATTGGGAACGAGGAAGATGTGTGTGGAAATATCACAGGGAAGCCACTCAGCTGCACAGTTAGCGTGTGCTAATAAAATAAAAACTAACACGGAAAAACGAACACCCCACAAAGTGAAAATAATGTTATTGTTAAAATTCGTGACTGCTCTTTCCCTTCTTGCAAGATGCCAGGCGAAAAAGCGGAGAAGCCCAGTACTGAAGAGGAAAAACCTGAAGCCAAGCAGGCTGATGCCACTGGCACAGTCATAAACAATGTGAAGAAGGCTAAAAACTCCAAGAAGGGGCAGCCGCACTGCAGCCGAAACCCTGTCCCAGTTAGAGGAATTGGTAAATACTCCCGACATGGTACACATTCCAGAAAGGCTCTGTACAAGAGGAAGCACTCGGCTGCTAAATCCAAGGTTGAGAAGAAAAAGGAGAAGGTTCTTGCTCCTGTCACAAAACCAGTTGGTGGTGACAAGAATGGCGGTGCCCGGGTGGTTAAGCTTCCCAAATGCCTAGGTACCGCCCTCCTGAAGATGGGCCCCGAAAGCCACCGAGCCACGGCAAAAATCCCTTCAGCCAGCACGTGAGGAAACTTCGAGCCAGCATCACTCCCCGCATCGTCCTCACTGGGCACCACCGAGGCAAGAGAGTGGTTTTCCTGAAGCAGCTGGCCAGTGGCTTCCTACTTGCGACTGGACCTCTTAATCTTAATCAAGTTCCTCTGCGTAGAACACACCAGAAGTTTGTCATTGCCACCTCCACCAAAATTGGTATCAGTAACGTGAAAATCCCCAAACACCTCACTGCTGCTTACTCCAAGAAGCAGCAGCTGTGGAAGCCGAGACACCAGGAGGGTGAGATCTTTGACCCCGAGAAAGATACCAGATTTCAGATCAGTGCAAGGTCGATCAGAGAGTGATGGACTTGTCGATTTTACCAAACATCAAAGCTGCTCCTCAGCTCCAGGGCCACATGTGATCCCTTTTTGCTCTGACAAATGGAATGTACCCTCACAAATTGGTGTTCTGAATTTCTTACTAAGAACCTAATTAAATAACCGATATGTTGAAAAAAAAATTCCTGACCATGGAATGCTAAGTATTCTACTGGGGTTGGACTGCTGTGAGGAGGAACGGGCTTTGGTTTTGGGGATGTTGGTCACTTTTTGCAGTGCTGGGGACCCAATCCGGGGCTGTCCTGCATGCCAGACAAGTGCCTTGCCCTGGGATGCTGTGGGGTTTTCTGTAAGAACCTGTGGCTTGTCATCGTGGTCTGGCTAAGGATTGGCAGTGATTTGGGAAATCTGCCTTACATTCCATTTCTCATTAAAAAATTTAACAGAGTTTCATCCCCATACTTCACCTGTATTTGACTGTATCCTTGTATTTTAAAATTATAAATCCTAATTTTTATATTTTTGTGTTGACATCACCCATCATCCGCATCCGCTCGGGACACAGATTCTGACACTGCTGCTCACCGGCTACACCTCCTGTGGAGGGAGGGCATCTCCAGCTCTGCTGTCTTCTGAGACTGTCAGCCCCCTGGGACGGGCGAGCTTCCCCTCCTCCTCACCCACGATGTGCGTGTAGTATGATGTGTGGGTTGTGAGCACATAATGTAATTTTTAAGTTCTAGTCATGCATCATTCTAGTTGCATAAAATTCTAGGGTTTTAATCTCTCAGCATTTTAATGTTCTACATTATTGATATTTATATATAAATTGTAATGCAAAGCACTGCAAAAACTAAATTTCTTTGCTCCAGTTCTCTTCTTTCTAATAGGACAGACTATTTCCTTTCCCTTTGGTCTAGCAAATCTTGAAATTTTTGCATTATAATCCATGTGAATGTGTGAAGACCAACACACAGAAGTTCCACCAGCTTCTTGTTTTGTGGTACCAAAGGGGCCTCCTGAGTGATATCGAAGTTGATTTCCTTTCTAAATGTTTTGCTGCACTTGAATAATAATTCTGCCAAAATGGAAAGTTATTAGCTGTCTTTGAAAAGGGGATTCTCTCTACAATGATGTAATGCTCCCCCAAAATGTGTTGCCTGGGGTCCTGCACTTGACCAGTGCGCGAGACACTGGATTCCTCCTCCCTTCAGCAAGAGAATTCTTTCTGTAATATGCACATGCACATGAGTGTCCATTTATCCACAAGTATTCATTGTGGGTCAGAACAGATACTCCCTGCATCTGTACATTAGTGAAGGAGGAAAAGGAACAGAGGATGCAATTGATCTGGGACTTTCCAATTCTGCTCTTTTAGAGTCAAATAACATCTGACAGTATTGTTCAGTTATTTACATTTTTGCAGGACTTGGAAGTCTCCAAACTGATTTTCTCATAGTTCAATAGATAGATAATTTAATTGCCATCACTGTGATGCTACTGCACTGAAAAAATTAAGCTTAATTCATACTGAAGATTTAGAAGATGCTATAGACAGGTGGACAGTGTGATACCCATCTGATACACGTGAGAAGACGGTACAGAAAAAGGCATAAGACGGACAGGAGTGAGTGGCTCCCACCCTGACAGCATCACAGCCATGGTGGGTGTGTCTCCACACTCGCTCCTGGAGAAAGGGACCTGTGAGGGTGCGTGCCTTTTATTTTATTTATTTATTTATTCATTTATTTTGGTACCAGAGATCGAACTCGGGACCTTGGACTTGCAAGGCAGGCAGTGGCACCAAGGAGCTAAATCCCTGGCCAGGTGGGTGCCTTTTAAGTCGCATCGTAATAAAATGTGAATGGTATAACCTAAGAGAGCCATACTTATTTGTTCTCTTTTGTTTAAAAATAGTGGTAAACATAGTGTACAATGTATTGCTTTTAGTTTTGTTTTTTTTTTTGGTACCAGGGATCGAACTTGGGTCCTTGCGCTTGTGCAGCAGGCGGCAGAAACACTGAGCTAAATCTCCAGCCCTACAATGTATTGTTTTAACCATTGGTAAGTGTGGAGTTGTATGGCATCAAGCACATTCACAATGTTGTGCAACTTTCACCACCATCCATGTCCGGAACTTTCTCATCTAACGAGACTGGAACTGGAACCCCATCCTGACCGCTCTGTCTGCCAACCCCGAGAGTGTCATACAAATGGAACCTGCTTGTTCCAGGCCTGGCTTATTGTACTCAGCATTAAGTCCTCAGGCTTCTTCCACAGCATAGATGTGTCAGAATTTCCTTCCTTTTAAAGGATGAACATTATTCCACTCTGTGCTTTTATGGGCCGAACCTCCCCATCTCCCAGATCCATATGTTGAACACCCGGCCCCTGTGGGACTGTATTTGGGTCTTTCTGAAGGCGGCTGAGGAGGTCGCAGGGATGAGAGCCTGATCTGGTAGAACTGGTGTCCACACAACTAAAGGGAGGGACCCCCGCGCCCCCTGTCTGCGCAGGCACACAGGAAATGCTGTGGGGGACCCCGCAGGAAGGTGGCCTCCTCAAGGCTGGAAGAAAGGCTGCGCCAGACACCAGTCCTGGCAGCGCCTCAGTCTGAAACATCGGCCTCTTGAACTGTGAGGAAATAAATTTCTGTTGTTTGAGTCACCAGGTCTGTAGTGCTTTCATACGGCAGCCCTAGCGAACGGACACATGTGTTTGTAGTGTGTTCTGTATTCGTCCGTCAGTGACCTCTTGAGCGGTCCCTGCACACTTTGCTCATTGTGTCGCAGGCTGCCGTAGTCTTGGGTGTACATGCATGCGTTCCCGTCTCTGCCTTCACCTCTCTTGGGTTTCTGCCCAGCGGTAGAACTGCTGCTGAACCTTATGGTCCTTCTCTGCTTAACATTTGGAGGAATCACAGACTGGTTTACCAAGGGTCCAGTTTCTCTGCATCTCATTATTTAAAAACATCTAAAGGGCTGTGAATAGGAATGGGCCAGAGCCATGCCCACTGCTCCTTCCCCAGCAAAAAAAGAAAAAGCATGGGAATCTGGTCACTAATAGCATGACGTGTGGGGCTCCTGACCCTGTGAGGAGTACTGGCAGGGCACACACTGCCACTGAAGGGCGCGTTTAGGTAGGTAGGACTATGGTAACTTCGCGACTGTACTGAAAATTACTTCAGCTGGAGCTAGGGGTGTGGCTCAGGGGCAAAGCACTTGCCCGGCACGCAAGGAGGCCCTGGGTTCCATCCCCAGCTCTGAAAAACAGAACAAAATCCAGAACGAAACAAGAAGCCAACATACTGCGGTGCAGGTCAGCCAGGATTGCTCATGTTTTACAGTGAAAAGTTTGCTCCCTTCTCCCCCAACAGCGCCTTCACTACATCTCCTGGAATGCACTTTCTGACTTTCCTCGCTTGCCCTAGCTGTGTCAGCCCAGATTCCCCTTGGAGACCCTGCCCTCCAGCTCAGCTGTGGTCTTTGAGATCACTCTATTTGCTTTGCTGATCACAAATATGATGTGCTTGAAAATTTATTACAATAAAAGACATGGCTGTTAACTCCCCTCAGGATCGAACCTCTAGCCTCACACACTCTGGTCCCATGGTCCTTGCCACTTGCTAAGCAGCTCCAGACACGCTGTCTGCCAAGTGACACCGCAGGGTGGGATCCAGCAGATGGTGACTGCTGCTCTGTCCACGCCCGTACCGTGTCCTCGCCCACCTCGGTCACGGATGTGGACGCTGCGGTGTGGACAAAGCCAAAGTGACCTCGAGAGGCCAACATTCTGAAGTGACCAGGGACACTGAGGCAGCCTCGACAGCAGAGGACCCCAGAGGTGCTGCAGATGTGGCGAGGACAGCAGGCAGCAGGCGCAGCTCTGTGTGGCTCCGGCGGGTATTCTGTGGCAGACTGTCCTTCACGCTAATAAATTTTTAAAAAATTAAACATTCACTGTATTTTTTGAGATACTGTATAGGCTCTTCACATAGTCTCTAAACACTAAGCTAAGATGGCTGCCTTTTTAATTTTTTCTTTATAATTATTTTAATTTTTATGGACTTAAGGAGGCGTGTGAAGAATAATTTTCATGAACGCAAAATAATAAAAGGAACATTGTCAACAAACTCAATTTTCTAGTACTCAATTTTCCAGTACGGTATAATGCTAAATTCTTCAATGAATCCAAGATCACAATAAAAGCTTTAAATCATTCTATACTGTTCTTAAATCACCTTCTTCTGTACACATCAAAGAATGAGGATCTATATTTCAAATATTTAATATCTGTTAGACACGCCAAATGCTTCCTACCATTATTTGCAGTGATTGGAGCATTTCTGGGTTTCAGTGCACGTTAGGTAAAAGCCAGAGAGAGGTGAACCTGGCAGGTGGAGGTCTGTGTTTAACTCGGACGCTCTGCTTGGACATTTTGTTCTCCTCTCAAGCTCTGGTGTTTGATAACTGATCCAAGTGGGGGGAGCTTTGTCCAGTTTCTTCAGCGATTTTACAGAGAGAAGGCTCACTGTTCGGGTTGCAGAAGAGAAGGCACAGCCGAGGAAAAAGAAAGAAGGTGTGAAATGTGATGCGAGTTTGGACTGGAAGCGATGTTACTATTTTAGAATTAAGGTAGCAGCGTGGTAATCCAATGGGAATAAAGGTGGACGGCGCCCAGGGCTGGTGACCAGCAGCCCGCGGGGGACAGGGAGCCTCTGTCGGCGGGGTGCGGGCTGCAGCTGGTTGCGAACCCCAGGTGCCCGAGGCTGGCGCGCTCAGCGACAGAGCCGACAGGCACGGAGCTCGGTGTGCGCGGACGCTCTGCCCGGCTGGACGCTGGCCCTGCTCTGGGCCACTCGAGCCGCAGGCTGGGGAGGCCTTGGTGACTGAGGAGTCGCAGGAGGCAGAGGCGCAGAGCCCCGGGGACCTGGTGTGCTGGGGCTGAGCTCCCGAGCGGCTGAAGCCCCCCGGTGACAGTGCTGGCTCGCGGGAGCTCGAGTCCGGACCACAGCGTGACCACCGCAGGACAGTGGCGCTCAGCTGGACTCGTGGAAAAGAAATTAAACTGTCCAAAAATAGAGTGCTTCCCTTCCGCAAAGTGTTTTGGTAGCTGGCTGAGCTAGTGCTGCGAGCAGGACCTCCCCGGGGAGCGAGGTGGCCCCACCGACCTCTGCCGCCGCCACCCGACTTCCTAAGAACACGGGGGAGCCGGGCCCCACTGCATGCCGTGGGCTGCAGAGCTGAACTTAGGGCTGTGCTAATGTGGCTTCCAGACAACCAGCCAGCAGTCCACGCGGATGGATGTGTCCGCTAATGCAGCACGGCAGCTGCTTATTTACTGTGATTTTTTGAGACAGGGTCTCACTACGCAGCCCGGGCTGGCCTTGAACTTGGGGGCACTCTCCTGCCTCAGCCTCCCCAGTGCTGGGATTACAGGTGTGTGCCACCACCACGCCCACCCAGCCGCTTATTTTAGCCCAGGAATTTTGCCCATGGTCCCTGCCTGCAGAGTTCAGCAGAAATCAGAACGGGTAGCTCCTAAGTCCCCTGCTCAGAGCTTCTCGAAAGCAACCATAACATGAAAGCACCTGGAGGTAAAATCACCTTCCTATCCATGGGAGCCGCAGCTTGGCACTTCCTTTTGTAAACTGATTTTTAACTGGTACATAAAAACATAACACTCTATATTACTGGATGTTTCAATACATCTATATATTATACAATGTCTAAATTGAGTTAAACCAATTTTTCAAATGTTTATCATTTCTTTAGGGTGAAAATTTTTAAAATCTTTTTCTCTAAGCCAAGCTTTAGTGGTATACCCCTGTAATTCCAGCACTCAGGAGGCTGAGGCGGGAGGATTGCTATGAGTTCAAAGCCAGTCTGAGACACACAGCGAAACCCTGTCCCAAACACCCTTTCTTCTAGCTTTTGGTGTTACTTACAGAGACCCTGCTGTGCAGCAATGCCTGGGACTTCTGACTCCCGTCCAAGTGTGACTCAGGCACCAACTGATCACCTTTTCCTGTCCCCGTCCCTTCCACTCTCCCCGGCCTCTGGCAACCACTCTTCTACTCCCCACTGCCGTGAGGTGAGCTGTTTCAGATGCCACCCTGAATGAGATCACGAGGACTTGTCTTTCTGCACCTGGGGTAGATGTCCAGCTCCAGACATGTTGTTGCAAATTCATCATTTTTTATGGCGGAGTAGTACTCCATTGTGTGTGAGGAGCGAGTGTTCATTGCCCACGTATTGGTGGGTGGACACTGAGGCTGTTTCCATTGCTCGGCTGCTCTGAAGAGTGCTGAAATGAACATGGGGTGCAGGAGGCTCTTTGGTCTTGGGGATATATGAATTATAATCTTAGAGTCCATGAGCGCATTGACTAAGAATCAGAACACCAACATGTTAGTCTGGGTACAATGATTAATTACAGCAAATCCCCTCAGAAACTGTAGCAATGTTAGGGCAGTGGTTCTCAAATTATGCTGGGCGCGGGGGCACACGTCTATAATCCCGGCACTCTGGGAGCCCAGGGCAGGAGGGTCACAAGTTCAAGCCCAGCCTAGGCAACTTAGCAACTTAACAAGATCCTGTCTCCAGTTTAAAAAAAATAAAGGTAAAGAAAAAGGGCTGGGCTGGGGGTGTAGCTCAGTGCGAGAGCCCTGGATTCATTTCCAGTAGCCCCTCCCAACATGTGCACAGAAACCACTGCTAGGCCTGGTGGGAGTCTGCTCCAGGAGGCGGAGGTGCAGCAGACACTCGCACTTCTGGTAGCTCGGCCAGGGCTCCACGCTCTGAGGCCACTGGTGCAGGAGGGAGTGAGGGGTCACGGGTCCCTGGGCGCAGAGCCCTGGGCACCTCCAGCTTCCTCCCCAGACTGGAGACTCCACGGCGCACCCCACTGCGTCCCAGTCCCCGGAGCGCGGACACTTCCCAGGGACCCACTGCTGGCTGGAGGGGAGGGGAACGTGGCTGCCACACTGGCATCACTCTTCTGCAGTTCTGGCTACATAATCACAGCCATATTTTTTCAATTATGATGTGCTGAAAGGACTTAAAAAGAATGGAGTTTGGGAAATAAAGAGTTTTGTTGCATTAAAGCAGACAGTGCACTATGGTTTCATATGCTAATCGTCTGCTCTAAGACATAGCCAACATTTCTATTTGTTGGAGTAGCTTGCTCTGGTTGCGATCAAATAGATACAAAAGAACCTAAAAGACAGTTTTTAAGTCAGAGCAATCATAGACCATGATAGAGTAACTATACATACATTTTAAAATGTCTTGGCATGGGGGTACATCCCCAGCCCATCTTCATTTATTTATTTTTTTAGATTTTGAGATAGGGTTTTGCTAAACTGCTAAATTACCCAAAGTGAGTTCAAACTTGTGATCATCCTACCTCGGCCTCCCGGAGAGCTGGGATGAGGGGCATGCACCGCCACGCCCATCTAAATGTATCATTTCTTAAAAATAATTTACTGATAGGACAACCACATTGTTATTATGTATCCCTGTTTTGTTAAATATGTTTCAAACAAATTTTAGAAGGAAACACTTCTAGCTTGGATACTTTCACAGAGCACTGGCACTCAGGGGAAAGCAGTGTAGAAGTCCTAGCTGGAACCGAGAGCCCCCTCTCCAGGGGCACCTCTGCCCTCTCTGGGTGGGGTGAACATTACAATGTCAGCTGCTCCGACGCCTCAGCCCCAGCTTCCCTGGGGTCCCCAACCCACATCTGCATCTTCAACTTTATGTGGCACTGTTACTGTCAGCCTGTGATTGCCTAGACTTAAAAACCGTCTTTTAGGTTCTCTTGTGTCTATTTGATCCCAACCAGAACAAGGCCTGGGGATTTCTGTCTGTCACCACTTAGTATTGCTCCTAATTTATCTTCCATGCACAATGTTTTGTTCAATCAAATACAATCAAAAACGAGTACTGGGGCTGGGGATTTAGCTCAGTGGTTTCGCCACTTGCTATGCAAGCGCAAAGACCCAAGTTCGATCCCCGGTACCAAAAAAAAAAAAAAAAATGAGTACTGGGTGGAACGAAAACCTCAGGAACTTGGGAGATGTCTGCATGTGCAAATGCCCTGGGGCAGTCATCTCGCTGTGAGGGATCTGCTGGAGCAGTCAGCTTCCAGCCCCTTGGGGGTTCCGAGGATGAGGGACCCTTCCACAGGCAGGGTGGGCTGGTACCTGTGTCCACCAGGCAAAGCCACTTCCTCTGCGGGAACATGACTGCCCAAGCAAAGGTTGAGGGAGTTGTTTTTGCTTTTTAATCTTGAGGCAGGTTCTCAATGAGTTGCTGAATTGCCCAGGCTGGGCTTGAACTTGCAATCTTCCTGCCTTAGCCTCCCCAAATGCAGGAATTATAGTATAGTATGTGCCGCCACACCAGCGAGCAAGCTACTTTCTCTCTGGCTTTCTGGGTAAGCCTTCATGCGCTGCTTCTGCTTACTGTGTGCGGATCACGTCACCCACGCTAACAAGCCTGTGGCCAGTTTTTCAAATCTCAGTGGCCGCAGTTATAATCCTCAGCAGCTTTATTTAGCATGGATTTCACTTCTAAACTCTAGACCAGCACTGCTTAATACAAACATGATTTGACCACATATACTGCAAGATAAAAAATCACAGGACCCACACTAAAACATTGTAAAAGACAAAGAAGATATCTTCAACAATGTATTTAATTTAATTTAATTTATATTGCTATATTTTATGAAATCAATATTGAAGTTATTAACAAAAAACTAAATATTAAGTTAAAATATTCTTTTCTTTTTTGGTGGTTTTGCTGTACATCCCTAGCCTCCTTTATTTTTACTGTTTTACTTTGAGGCAGGGTCTTGCTAAGCCTCGGGCTGGGCTCAAACTCGCCTCCTGACTCAGCCTCCCAGCATGCTGGAATGACAGGTGTGCACTACCCTGCCCGGCCTGAGCAGAATATCCCAGCCACAGATGCATGGGCAGTCACAGGCCTTCCTAGTCTGGCTGAGAGGTCCAGAGGGGTGGGTGAGGGTATGGCCCTGCCCCTCATAGTCGAGGTCAGCATTGCTCATGGCTGGGCTCTCTGGGGCGAGGAGTCCTGTCCCCCGCCGTAACGGAGCGAGGTTTAACCTCCTGTTCTCCACCTCCTTGGTGCAAATACTCCGTGTGTGTCATCGTGAGACATTTGCAGGGAGGTGCTCAGGACACTGTGTGTCGGTGCCGGGCCAGCACGGTGGCGTCTGCGGTGACAGCAGCGTGGCAGGGAGAGCGTGCAGGAGGGGACGGGCAACAGCCCCATTGGGTGTGCATGATGCGGCAAAGAGCAGCAGCAGGCACCTGTGGCACGGTGGGCCCAGGACCAGCATGATCGGTGCGGGCAGGAAAGGGCTCCCACCTCCTAACAGGCATCCAGGCTGCAGCACCCAGCCTGGTTTTCGGGGTCTGGAGGGAGCTCCCGCCTGTCTGACACAAGAGGCCAGGAAGAGGCCGCTGTCCTCCACGTCACACCGCCTCCAACGAAACAAAACAAAGGAAAAGGGAAATGGTCTGCTGTTGGCCACTGCAGAGCAGAGGAGTGAGATGCACGGAGTGACACTGAGCCTGAGGGAGAATTCTACAAGACTCCCGGCGCACTGTCTGCACAGAGAGGAGGGAACAGAGGGGCAGAGAGGACGGGAGCACTGCAAGAGCTGCAAGCGTCCTTCCAGCCAGCGAGGCCAAGAGGAACCTCGGAAACAGAGGGCACGGAGAGGCCTGGACTGCGGCAGTGATGGGTGAGTGTGAGCAGAGAGCAGAGCACAGGGGAGACATCGAGGTGACGCTCACGGCAGGGCTGCAGCCCAGGGAGGAGCACCTTTCCCACAGGGACCAGCCGACAGCCTGCAAGCGTGGTGCACACAGTGCAGCCGACCACAGACGTCCTGAGGGGAGAGGGCCACGGGCCACAGCCGAACCTTGGTCCACATCTTGCATCACGGACAAAAATAAGAGCCAGTGACTCGAAATGGGCTGTAGACCTATAAAAACCCTAAAACTAGAAAACTTCTAGAATAGAATCACTGTGACCCAACGGTAGCCAAAGGTTTTTAATACACACCTAAATTATGATGTCTTGAAGAACAATAGATACATTGGACTTCATAAAAATTAGGGCCAGGGATTTAGCTCAGTGGCACCTCGCCTGCCTCATAAGCATAAGTTCCTGAGTTCAATCCCTGATACCAAAAAAAAAAAAAAAAA
>NW_004624848.1:3859072-3884077 GCF_000247695.1 Heterocephalus glaber | reverse complement strand
AGGAAAAAGATGGATACAAGGTCTTTGCAAATAGGGAAGGGTGGAGGGGGTGAAGGGAGGGCAGGGGAAGGGGAAAAAAAATAAGAACCAAGAGACTCATGTAATGGTACAAGATCCCAATGATGAATGTTACTGTATTGTATACCTAAAATGTACTAATAAAGTTAATGAGGAAAAAAAAAAAGATTGAAGGATGTGTGCGAGTGAAAGACGAAGAGGGCTAGGGAGGTCAGAAGTCACCAAGGTATGTTATGTGCATGCAAGCATCGGCCAAGCAAAGCCCACTATTCTGGATGTCTAATATGCACTAATAAAAAAGCCCACAAAGTTAATACACCTACAACCATAACGCCAAGTCACTGCCCTGGTGTTTGGAAATGAAAACATCTCTACAAAGATTTGCACACAGATGTTCATAATGCTTTTTTGTGACAGCCCCAAACTGAAAACATGCCAAAAGTCCAACAAGTGGCAGATGGACACACACACTGTTGTATACTCATCGACTAGACTAGCACTCGGTAATCCCAAGGAAGCCAGCTGGGTGATGCACACACAATGCCAGCACCCTAGGAAGCTGAGGCAGGAGAACGTCCAAGCCCAGCCCGGGCAACTCAGTGGTTTTGCAAGGTTCCGTTTAAAAAGAAAAAGCAAAAGAGAGCTGGGGACGTGGCTCAGTGCATAGGCTCTGGGTCCAATCTCCAGTACCACAAAAACAAACAGATGAAACAACAACAAGCAGCAAGGAATAAACCATTGGAACATATGATGAGGTGATATCAAAATCATTGCGCCAGACTTTGAGGACAGTGTGTCTACTGTGCGATTCCACTTATATCAAATTCTAGAAAATGCGAACTGAAGTAGAATAAGAGAGAGCAGAAAAGTTCCCATGCCTGGGTGTGGGAAAAAAATGGGCAGAAAGTGGGGGGCGGCTGAGGGAGCTGGAGCGGGGAAGGAGTTTGTCTTGGTCTGGATGTTCCTGGGGGTGCTGAGACTCAGCAAACAAAAACACAGGGTGGGGCCTGGGATGTGGCTCAGTGGTTCCACCGCCTGCCCTGCAAGTGCAAGGACCCGAGTTCGATCTCCAGTACCAAAAAAAACCCACAGGGTGCCCGGTCAGACTGGAGCTGCAGAATAAACACCATCTAGTGTGAGCATGCAGTGCGCAGTGTTTGGACACACTTGTACTAAAAAGGGATTTGCTGTTTACCTAAAATCCAAATTCCGCTGGGCATCTGTATTTCACCCAGTCACTCTGCTCTGTGTTCACGCAAGTGTGAAAATGTACGGACTGCACACCAGGGAAAGGTGTGGCCTATTGATGTCCATTGCATAGCAATCAGGTTGTTACAAAAGAAAGAGCCTGAGGTCAGGCAGGGCAGATGCCGAGACCACCAGGTGCCCTCTGCCAGGGGCCAGAAGGCTGAGAAAAATCTCAGTTACTGTTCTTCATGTCCTCTTGGTCCTAAAGAGAATCCATGCTCACGGGAAGAAGAAAGCAAATCTGCCAAGCAGTGTTCTTTAGATATGGACCGACAAGCAAACTTAAATTATTTTGTAACTCCGCTGTCACGTGGCTTTATCCATGTAATTTTTCATCTACTCACAAATCCATTTTTAAAGTAAAGTGCTGCAACATATTAAAGCATATTCTTGAAATGAAGGAGTCTTTTTTTGTTTCAATACTGGGGACTGAATCCAAGGTCTTCAACCTGGGACACATCCGTAGTCTGTTTTATTTTTTATTTTGAGACAGGCTCTTACTAAACTGCTAACTTGCGTATGACAGGCTCCAACTTATGATCGATGCTCCTGCCTCAGGCTCCAGAAGTGCTATGATTACAGGTGTGCACCACCATGCCTGCTTTGTTTCAATTTTCTGAATGATCTGGAAGTACAATCAGTCCTCTGGCTGTCTTAAGTATAGAAAAGTGTTATGAAAGGAATTCAAAGACCACAAGGAACATCCATCTGTTAATTACTGCTTACTTGCTTTTTTACAATTAAACGTTTCTCAGTAATTTAAACAGCAGGCTCACCTATGCTTTTCTTCTGTCATACTTAGAGACAGAGAGGTTGTTTTTTACCCAGGGAGTAAAGGAAGGAATCGCCTTGTTTCCTCCAGTTAGAGAGTGTCATTTTAATAAATTACACTTTAACTTGTCAGTAATTGTGATATTCTCCCAATCAATGCCTACAAGTGGTAATTTTTCTTTTCTCTCTTGGAAGCAGAGCTGGTATGAATTCCTGTCCCTGGAGCAGGAAGGAGAGGACATTTCTACCCAGTCCCGTGACTGGGGCTTTCTCTCTTGGACTCAGTGGTGGTTGCCATTGTTACTCAGGTGGCAAAGGAGCAAAGAATCCCCTCTCTGTCTTCCCAGTGTGGGTGAAACCAGCCCAATTCTTACCTCCCGTCGTTACTTCCAGTCTGTCTGGATCGTTTATTACTCCGTCCACTTTCTACCTTTGCCGCTCAGGCAGACCTCTGATGCTATACTCGAATCTTCTCCCTGAACCTGCACACAGCTCTAGCGATGAGAAAACTGGGCTATCACAGAGTCCCACGTGTCAGGCCCACACTGACACCCGCAAAGTGCAGGGGAGCAGCTGTCTTTATCAGACTCAAGAGGACAATGAACAGGGCGCTCCTGGGCCAGAGACGAGCGGAGCTCAGCACACACAGGCTCTGGGTTCCATCTCCAGCACCACATTAAAAGATGAAAAATAAAAAGCACACTCTTTCATGAATCTGCAAAATAGTGCATTTAAATTAAACATTTCTTTTTTGCAGCGATATAATTAACTAACAGAGGAGCTTCTTATGGATGAGTTATGAGAATAAGTGTAAATATGACACTTTAAAGGTTAGATTACTATAGATTAAAGGTTAGTTAGTAAACTATAGTTTGTGGCTACATCTACCTTGACCTGTCTTTTTTTTTTTTTTTTTTTGAGTATAGTTAAAAACGGTCTTTCCCTTTGTAAATGGTTTTGGGTTTGTTGTTGTTGTTGTTTTTGGTACCGGGGATTGAACTCAGGACCTTGCGCTTTCGAGGCAGGCGGTGGAACCACTGAGCTAAATGCCCAGCCCTGTAAATGGTTGAGATAATTAAAGGATTAATATTCTGCGTACGTGAAAAGTATGCAGAACCTAGTTTCAGGGCTGCGGGTGTGGCTCGGTGATACAGTGCCTGCTTAGGGTCCGTGAGGCCCCAGGCTCCATCCTGACCCCACGGAGAAAGAAAACCCAGTCTCGATGTGGTTCCGTCAGGCGCTTGTGGCCCAGTGCTTCCTGCCTCGAGATTGCGCTGGGCTGCTCCACTGCTGCCGGCAGTGCTGAGCGTTCGCAGCGGGACGGTTCAGCCCAGGCCCCGAAACCTTCATTCCACTTACAGGGAGACTCGCTGCCTCCGAGCAGCTGGGGTGCTGAAGGTCACGAGAGCCACTCTGTCCCTCTCGCGCTGTGAAGAGGTCTTGCTGGTACTGTCTCAGCGCACAAACAGCAAACCATGACTCAGCAAGCGGTGAAGAACCCAAGACAGAAGAGAGGCGACTTTAATTTCATGTGGTTTTACAATGTGATTGTAAGTAGCAGTCAAAAGCTTCACTTGTGTGAGTGTGTGTGTGTGTGTTGCTGGGAGGAGGGCTCCCTCTCGGGTTTGTGGCTGATAATCCCGAGGCCAAAGCACCCCTCCCTACTTTTCAAAGGCTTCCTTTTATTTTGTGATTCGGATTAAATCTGGATTCCTCCAAGCAAGTTACTGACATGGCAATCTTCTCGCCAGTGCTTCTTTTTCAGAAGAAATGAGTGGATTCCGAGCTGGTAAAGGAAACGAGGGAGGGGTTTATCTGGGGTTTTCTAGGAAGGGCATCCTTGCTGATTAGAAACAGCTGTCAGCTGGGGATCATCCCCAGAAAATTAAAAGAATCATACCACAGTGATATATGTGCACCCATGTTCATAGCAGCACAATTCGTGACAGCTAAAACCTGGAAACAGCCCAAATGCCCATGAACTGGAGACTGGATAAGGAAAATGTGGGTTTTTTATAAAATGGAGTACTACTCAGCCATAAAGAATGAGAAATTAGAGACATTTATAGCTAAATGGATGCACATTGAGGCGATACTCTTAAGTGAAATAAATAGGACACACGTGATGCATCATGCAAAGGTACAATTCCCAGTGAGAAATGTAATTGTGTTGTATACCTACAAAGTACCAATAAAAGAATTTAATAAAGAAAAAAAAGAAAAGAAAAGAAACAGCCGTCAGGGCTGGGCTTCAGCACTGCTGGACCCATCCCCAGGGCAACTTGTGTCCCCCAGACAAATGGACACAGACACCCACAAACAGATGCAACCCTCCTGGGAGTGCGTGCCTGTGTCTGATTTCAGAACCCGGCAGCTTGCTTGGGCACATGGAGATGCACCACACACAGCTGGGCAGGGCCTGCGACTCTGAGGACTGCACTGAGCTACTCAATTAAGCAGGCCAATTTTCCCTCAATCAATCCATTTCCAGTGTGTTTCCTCTTACTTGCAGTACCTCCTGTGGGTGTTTACTAGCTATCCATATTTACTTCTTGCTGATGCCTTTAGCTTTTTATGGCAATGTTGAGCACCTATTCACATGAGTGATAAAGAGTATCTTATAATAAAATAGACTACATCATGCATATTTACATTAGGAAATTCCAAGTTAAAAATCAGAATATGACCTGTTTGGATGTCCTGGACGGTCCCTTCAGGAGAGAAGCGACTATGGACTGTCACCTGGTTGCCAAGTTTTGTCAAATGGATCCGTCAGTTTCATTTTCCAAGTAGAAGCCCACCAACATTTAGAATTTGGGGGGGGGGTACCAGGGATTGAACTCGGGTCCTTGCACTTGCGCGGCAGGCGGCGGAGCCACTGAACCAAATCCCCGGCCCTGGAAAATTTTTGATTCTGTCTTTTCTCCTCACAAAGAGATGGAGATGTTTTGGATTGCTTCAGCAACTTTGAGAAAAAGCAGTCATTTTTTGACAAATATTACCAACCATCAGCTTAACGTGCTGCACCATGGGGAATGTTGGGGAGCTTACAAACCAAATGAGAGATCGTACAGCCTCTGAAGGGTCTGATGAGACCGGCTTGACGAACAGACACAGGATGCACGCCCACAGCATAGCTAGAAAACTAAAGCACGTGTGCAATGGAGACCAAACTGTGCTGTGAAGCTGCAGTGTGCATCTGCTCAGAGGAGCAGAAAATTTGTCCTAGAGAAGTCAAGTGTGAAAAAAAGCAGCAGCCAAGTGTGGTCTTTTCCAGATTGTATGGGAAACCGAAGGCAGGAGCCACGCCACATGGTCACTGTTCACACTGACCCTGCACCCTGCACCCACCCAGGGGTTAGGCTGTTATCTACCTGTGCTTATTACCAGCTGGGTTCTCCATGCCTCAGAACCCTGAGCCCCAGTCTGTACTTCCACCCGTAGTTATGTGTCCGTCACCTCATCCACTCCGCGAGCCTGTGAGGCCAGGGAGGCAGCCTGGCTATAACTGCTGCCCGTCGGGCTGTAGGCTGTCTGCAGGACATTCACCATCTCCGGGGAGACCCCCCGGTGCACAGCAAGGACGTTCTGCCTGATGTTTCCTGGCTCATTCCGAAATTCGACGAGCTGAGTCATCCGTCAATGGTGAGACCGTTGCACAATTCACGGGCTGAACTGAAAGGCAGCATTTAAAATATTTCCAGTCCCTGAGTCCACTCTGTGGTAACTGTCAGAACCGAGGGCCGTGTTCCCACTGGGAGCTTCAGTGATTCATCTCTAGCCCTGTGCTCCTCCTTCCCCTACGCGCCTGGGTCAGAGGCCCTGGCCTGTCCTCTCCCTGCTGCCCGGCAGGGTTCCTCGCACCTGGCTGCTCCTCTCGCCCTGGGTCATCAGAAGCTCAGAAGTGCAGCTGGAACCCTCTTCCCACGCTCCACCCGACTTCTCCCTGCTGATTTCCGTGCTGTGTTCCTTTTCAGTCCCTGGAGGGAGGACCGGCCTCCCGGGTGACGTGACAGTGAACTCGGTGCTCGGCACCCTCTGCCAGCTTCCGCTGAGTGAACATGCCCCTCATTGCCACAGACGGTTTCTTTTACTGTCTCCCCACAGAGGAGTTATTTTCACCAGCCCTGAAGTACGTCTGCTAGTGACACTGTTTTCTAGTCTGAAAATGGATTTTCCCTAAATTCCTGCAGAGTTTCAGGGTGGAGACTCCCGGCCGACGGGTCTGTGAGTACTGAAAGCCATCGCTCCTCTTCCCCGGCCCCCGTGGTTTGGGACCAGCACGCTGCCTTTGAATCCGTGTCCCCCATACCGAGCAAGGCACCCACTTCCTAGAAGAGGGGCCGCTGCCCCTGAGCAGAGCAGCACTCGGGTGTGGAGGGGCTTTCAGGACCCTCTGGTCATCACAGTGGAAAAGAACTCACTACAGAAAAGCATCTTCCTCTCTCTTTGTGGTGCTAGGGTTGGGCTCAGGGTCTTCGCCTTGAGCTACATGCCCCAGCCTTCATTACATTTTTATCTCGAGACAAGTTCTCGCCAGTCTTTAAGCTGCCCAGGCTAGGTTCTAACTTGCCGTCCTCCTGCCTCAGCCTCCCAGAGCACTGGGCTGACAGGTGCGTGCCATCTGCTCACCCAGAAAAGCATTCCTGAGAAGGAATGATCTCTGAGCGTACGAGTGGGCATCCAGACTGGACATGGGTCCACTGCCAGGGACCCATCTGCCAGGAGATGGGAAGAAGACCAGACCTACTACATTGAGAGAGTGGACTTGGCTCCGGGGTAGACAGGTTTCACTTCAGGAATATTTTATGGACAGGTAGGGCTGGTGGAGGCAAATTGCTAATTTTGTAAGAAATCCAGATTCATTGAAATACTGGGTTCTGGTTGGGAGAAACTTGCATTCCTTGCTGGTATTTCCTATGATTTTACTGATATCCAGCCACTGTGTCCCGAGAAACATTTCTCCAACCCCGGGAAGTCACGGGTATCGTGTACATCTGCGTGAGACCCAGGGCCTGGTGCATGCTGAGCAAGTACTGTCCCTCTGAGCCACACCCTGAGCCCTACCAGGATCATGTTCACCATTAGCCACTTGAGCTGCACCTGTTTAGCAGTGACTGGGTCCCCTTTTAGGGCTCTGTGACTCCACAGCCACATACAGTGCCTGCATGAAGCCATCCCTAGGGCCTCCTTGCTATTACTGGGTAAATACTACGCTAACTGGAGCGTGGTAGGCATATGGCCTACTAACGTGCTCCTGCCTCAATGGCATTTGCCTTGTATCATGTTTCAGGCAGTTAAGATAAGATTTCTCCACCTTCTCCACCTTGGCACTGTCGCCCTTGGAGGTCAGGTAACTCCTGGTCGTGAGATGACAGTGGGAGCCTCCCCACCTCTGCCTGCCGGGTCACAGCAGCCTCCCTGCCCCACTGAAACAACCGAGTTTTTCTCCAGAGATTGTCAGGGTCCCCTCGAGGACATAGTCATTCCAGTTGGTAACCAAAGACCTAGAATTATGGAAATCATGTCATTTTACTTCTTTTTTTGGTACCAGGGATTGAACTCAGGACCTTGTGCTTTCAAGACAGGCAGCAGAACCACTGAGCTAAATCCCTGGCCCTCATTTTACATTTTTAAAAATACAGAGCACAAGTAGAGTATTTAAAAGTCAATGCTTTCAAGATTAGCTCCTGTCATAATCACTCTTCTCCTTACTGGGATGAAACACCAGACACCTGCATCTTAGAGGAGCAGGGGTTTATTTTAGCTCCACTTCCCAGTCTGTAGCTGGCGTGCAGGAAGGGGAATCCAGCAGAGGGGAGCTGCTCAGCTGGGGCATCCAAGAGGCAGAGAGAGAAGGGAGCGGAGAGGGAGCTATGCCCTTCCAGGCCACACCCCAGTGACCCCCCTCTTCCACTGGGTCCACCGACCAACCACACAAGTAGCTGTAAACTCCTCAGGGGCAAATCCAGCACAGAACATAGGACCTCAGGATCAGTCCAGTCACCTCCCGAGCCCCACTGTGGTGCTCGAGGCACAGGCTTCAGGGTGACCTCTAGATGGCAGCCATACCAGCTCGTTTTACCTGACAGTTCAGATTGGTTAGCTAAGGTTAGGTTTCTACAGTGTGTCGGATAACTTGCTGTCACTGTGACCAGAAGTCTAATAAAACCAACTTGAAAGAGGAAAAGTGTGTTTTGGTTCACAGCTTCAGAAGTTCCAGCCCATGGTCAGCTGGCTCGAAGGGAGAGGCATCATGGTGGAAAGGCCTGGCAGAGAAAAGGGACTCACCTCACCTCAGGTGGCCCAGAAGAGGAGGAAGCTGAAGTCACAGCCATGACCATGTCCTTCCACTAGTCCCTGCTTTCCACAACTTCATCACCCCTGACAAACACCACCAGACCAGACAGCAGATTAATTGCTGATCAGGCTAGGGCCCTCAGATCCGACCACCTTCCAAAAGCCCCGCCTCCACACATGAGCCTTTGGGGGATATTTTAGGTCCAAGTCATAACACACAGCCTCTCTTGAAGGTGGTAAATTATTCTGGCTGCTTTGTATGCCATTTAGTCACTACCACTGACCTTTTTATAGTTTCTTGGTGAAGTAATATTTGAAGATTGTACACAAATTGGTAGTACACGTAGTATTGATGCAACCACATTAAATGAAATTCATTTGTTATAGAACTCTCTTTTTGTCTTCATACATTTTAGACGACAATTTCAATATTAAAAGCCACATACATTGTATGGGTGAATAGCATGCTATGTGACTAATAGCTTAAGAAAACTGGTATTATAAGCAAATGAATGATGCAAGAACTGAAAAGCAGATCTCTTCTGACATTACTCTTTGGTGTCTTAACATAAGTTGCTGAATAAGAAGGTTCAGGCAGTTTTGAAAATTAAATTGCTCGTTAAATATTTAAAGAAGTGCTTTTGTCTTCCCCAACATGAGTTTACGTATTTTCAGTCTAAGGATGGTTTTCTTTAACTCATTTACCCAATGAACAACTCGCTTACCCATTCAGCACCTATTTCTTGTGTGCCCTCCCACATCTAGAGGACTGTGCTAGCGATTAAGGATGAGCAAAGAAAATAAAGCACAGTCCTCATCTTCTTGGAACTCACAAATAGAGAGTAGACCTAACAAGTATGATATAAAAAAAGAAAAATGATATTGAGCAAAACTACTGTGAATGCAGTGTGCTGACTGTCTCATTTCAAATTTAGGGGAGGGCTAGCTAGTTGTTTTGAAGGGAAGGAAGCATTTACAAGAAGCCCAGCAAGGCTTGTCTTAACAATGAGGAAAGTTGAAGGGAAGTACTACGGTCAGGTTGGGAGGGCATAACCTGTGACCTCGAGCAATCTGGATGGACACAAATCTACAAGCACTAGGGAAAAGCACTTCATGTTTTTTAGGGAAGGAGAAATATGATTTTGTCTTAGTTTTAGATCACTCAGTGGTTGTACGGATGATGCATTAGAAGGAGAGAAGCCGGAGTTGAGACTAGTTAGGTGGTTGTTCCGATTATCCAGAGGAACAACGGTGGAGAACATTTTACTTCTGTTTCCTGCCTCTCTACTGAAGTGACTAAGTTCCATGGAGGCAGGACATTTGCTCTATTCACTGCCAGATTCCCAGCATTCAGAACAGTGCTGTTCTGTTCAAACAGAGACTGTTTGTATTTGTTGAATAAATGAATATATAAATTGGTAAAAGAATAAGTGAATGAAAAATATAAGTAACATAATAAAAATGCAAACATAATCCCCAAAATAGTGGAACTATCATACAAAATGACCAATGTAGTTATGGAAGAAAAAAAATTAAAAATGGGAATAGCTAACCAAAATGGTTCAAAACATGAATGACGAATTTACCAAAGAAACAGATGTCACAAAAAAAGTGCCAAACAGCAATCCTGGAGATAAAGAATTCTATAGATTTATAAACAGCAGAAATGACCAATATGGGCCTGGGGATTTAGCTCAGTGGTGCTGCTGCCTGCCTCGCAAGCGCAAGGTCCTGAGTTTGATACCCCCCGGTACCAAAAGATAGAAATGACCAATAGGAAGATAGGATTTCAGAAACCAAGCACAAAATGATGATTTACTCAGAGAAACTTTGAAAAAGATAAGAGCGCAAGAAAAATTCATCCAACAACTACTAGATGATGCTAAGAAGACTAATCTAAAGCTAACTGGAGTTAGAAATTAGAAAACAGCACAGATGGAATAAAAAACCACTTTGCAAAAATCATAGCCAGAAATTTTCCAAGTACAAGGGAAGAATTCAACATACAGGTAAGCGAGGCTTACAAAACACCAAATAACTATGATGAAAAAAGATGCTCCTCATGACACATCACAGTCAAAATCCCAGATGTTCACAAAAGACAGAATCTTAAAAGCTGTCAGAGAAAAACCAAAACATCATTTAAAAAGTAAACCCATTAGGATTACAGTAGACTTTTCAACGCAAACTTTAAAGTCCAGTAGAGCTTTGAGTGAAGTGTTTCAAGCCCTAAATGAAAACAGCTTCCAACCCAAACTAATGTATCCTGCAGAACTATCTGTCAAAATTGATGGAAAATAAGGACATTCTATGACAAAGAACATGTGAAGAGATACATGAACACCAAACCAGCACTTCAAAAAATACTCAAGAATATTCTAGACAGAAACAATGGAGCCAACAAAGCCAAAAAGTCAGATGGAATGAATAACCAAGCAAGGCAAGTAGTTTAGCAAAAAGGGAAAAGTCAAGGAGTCAACAATAGAAAACTAACACAGTGACAGGAATATGTCACTAAAAGGTAATAATTCTCAATGTAAATGGTCTCAACTTCCCAATTTAAAAAGAGATTTAGCTGGGGATTTATCTCAGTGGTTTTACTGCCTGCTGTGCAAGCACAAGAACCCAAGTTCAATCCCCAGTACCAAAAAATAAAAAATAAATAAATAAAAACAGAGATTGGTAGGCTGGATCAAACAACAGAACCCAAAGCCAGGCATGGTGGGACATACCTGTAATCCCAGTACTTGTGAGGCTGGGGCAGGAGGATCACTTATAGTTGGAAGACAGCCTGGGCTACATAGTGAGTTCAAGGCCAGTCTAAACTACATAGTGATATGCTGTCTCAAAAAAAAAAAAAGAAGAAGAAGAAAGAAAGAAAAGAAACAGAACCCAAATAGTCTATTACATTCAAGAGACTTATCTAATCCATACAGAAATTAATATACTAAAATTCACAGGATAAAAACAATAATCCATTCAGCAGGACCCTGAAAGCCAGCAGGAGTGGTAATTTTATTCTCAGAAAAAGTAAACTTCAAGCTAAAACTGATCATAAAAGGCAAAGAAGATCATTACATATTAGTTAAGGGGAAAATTAAACAGGAATAGATAATAATCATAAATATATATGCACTAGATATCAGTGCCACTAACTTTATAAAACAATGCTGGGTATAAAAACTCAAATAAATACCAACACTACCATAATGGGTGACCTCAATATCCCATCTTCACAAATAGATCAACTAAACAAAAAATTAACAAATATCAGAGCAGAATCACACCTTTGAACAAATGCACTTAATAGATATCTATAGAATGTTCCACTCTACTACAACAGAGTACACATTCTTCTCAGTAGCACATGGAACTTTCTCCAAGACAGACCACATGCTAGTCCATAAAACATGCTTATATGAATACAAAGGAATCAAAACCTATCCCATATGTACTATGAGATCATAGTGCACTGAAACTAGAAATCAATTGCAAAAGAAACTACAGAAATTTTACAAACAGCTGGTTACTAAATAAGACACTAATGAATTCTCAAGGGTCAAAGAAGAAACTAAACAATTCTTAGAATCAAACAATAATGCCAGTACAACATATTAGAACCCATGACAATAAAACCAGTCCTAAGAGGGAAATTTATTTCTGTGAATGTACACATTAGAAAAAGAGTGAGCTTAAATAAGTTACCTAATGATGCACCTCATGAAACCAGAACAAGAACAGCCCGTGCTCAAACCTAGTACAAGGAAGGAATCATAAAGTCAGAACAGAAATAAATGAAATTTAAACTAAAAAAATACAAAGAATCAGTGACTTTTAGGCCTGGTTCTTTGAAAGGACAAACAAAATAGACAAACCCTTAGCCAAAAGAAAGGAAGAAAAGACCCACATCAATGTAATTAGAAATGAAAGTGAGATCAAAACAGACACCATCAAAATCTAGAAGATCATAGTAACTAATACAAAAAAAATTATACTCCAACAAATTGGACAATCATGAAGAAATGGACAGATTTCAGATACATATGAATTACCAAAAGCAAACCAAATAGACAAAAAAATCTGACAATGCAATAAGAGAGAATGAAATAGAGGCAATAATTAAAACCTACCAACTAAGAAAAGCCCATGACCTGACAGCTACAATGATGAATTCTATATGACCTTCAGGGAGGTTATAACATCAATATTCCTCAAACTTTTTAAAGAAATTGAAAGGGAAGAAGTACTTCCAAACTCATTCATGCAAACTAGCATTACTCTGATTCCAAAACCAGACAAGAACCTAACTAAAAAAGAAAACTGTAAGCCAATCCCTTTAATGAACATAAACAAAAAAATCCTCAACAAGTTATTGGCAAATAGAATGCAACAAATCAACATACATTGTAACCAAATAGGTTTCATCCTAGGGATGCAAGGATGGTTGAATAAATACAATAAATGCATTAAATACAATAAATATAAATATTATGAATGCATTAAATATAATACATCACCTAAAGAGAAGCCAGGACAAAAATTTTGTAATCATATCAATAAGTGCAGAAAAATCTTTGGACAAAATCCAACATCTATTCATGATAAAAATCTTGAAGAAAATAGGTATAGAAGGACCTTATCTCGATCTGATAAAAGCCATTTATGACAAACCAATGGCCGGCATCATATTAAATGAGGAAAAGTTGAAAGCTTTCCCTCTAAAATCAGGGACAAGACAAAGAGGTCCACTATCATTGCTCCTATTCAATATAGGACTCAAAACATTAGCCAGAGGAACCAGGCAAGAGAAAGAAATGAAGGGATACATACAGGAAAGGAAGAAGTCAAATTATTTTCCTCTGAGTAGAAGACCCCAAAAGTTCCACCAAAAGACTCAACTGAAACAAATAGAATTAATAACCAAATTCAGCATTATAGCAGATACAAAATGAGCACACAAAAGTCACAAGTGTTCCTGCACACCAATAATCTCACCAAGAAGGAAATTATGAAAACAATACCATTCACAATAGCATCAAGAAAAATTAAATACTTAGGAATTAACCTTAACCAAGGAAGTGAAAGATCTCTACAACAAAAACTACAGTACTCTGAAAAAGGAGATCAAAGAGGACATCAGAAAATGGAAAGCTGACCCCTCTTCCTGGATAGGCGGAACTAACATTGTTAAAATGGCCATACTTCCAAAACTTATATATAGATTTAATGTAATCCCAATCAAGATACCAATAACATCCCTCACAGAACTAGAGAAAACAATCCTAAGATTCATATGGAACCAGAAGAGCCCCAGAATAACAAAAGAAATCCATTAATAATAGGAGCAAAACAGGAGGTATTGCAACCCCAGATTTCAAGTTATATTACAAAGCTACAGTGACAAAAACAGCACAGTACTGGCACAAAAACAGATGTGTGGATCAATAAAACAGAATAGAGAATGCAAAAACAACCCCAGACACATTCAGCCACCTGAGATCTTTCTTTGACAAATGGGCCAGAAATATACACTGGAGGAACAGTAGCCTCTTTAGCAAATGATACTGGAAAAACTGGCTATCCACATGCAGAAGATTGAAGCTAGGCCTATATAACTCACCATGTCATAAACTAAAAAATGTTTCAAAGATCTAAATATTAAGTAGAATCACTTAACCGGCTGGAAGATATAATAGGTAAAACTCTTGAACAAGATATAGGCAAGGACTTTCTAAACAAAAGCCCAATTGTACAAGAAATGACATCAAGAATCAACAAATGGAGTTACTTCTGTTATGGCTTGTATCTAGATGTCCCCCAAAAGCCTCATGCTCATAGGTGGGCAGCTGGGAAAGTGGCTGGATTAAGGTGTGTGGATGTGGATCAAGGGTGTGATACTAGGGTTAGGGGTGTGGGTAATGGAGGCCCCACCCAGGGTATAGTTGTCTTACAGTCTGGATGGAATATAAAGAGAGAGAGGGAAGGCAGGCTTCTGCCTGCTGGCCATTGACTGTTTCTCCTCTGCCATGCTACCCTGCCGTGGAGCCATCCAACTATGGACTGAAACCTCTATAAACTGTGAGCTAAATAAACTTCTCCTCCTTTAACTTCAGGTGTTCAGTATTTTGTCTCAGCAACAAGAAAAGTAACTAAGACATTATCAAATGAAAAAGTTTCTGCACAGCAAAGGAAACAACAGAATGAAGACACAACCTCCATAACAGGAAAGTATTTTTGCCAGCTACAGCTCAGACAGGATTAATAGCTAGAATGTATAAAGAACTAAAAAAAAGTCATCTCTCAGTAAAATAAAGACTCAATTTTTAAAATGGGCAACAGAAATGAACAGACACTTCTCAGAGGAAGAGGTACAGATGGGCAATAAGTACAGGAAAAAAATCTTCAACATCTCTGTCCAATAGAGAAGTGCAAATTAAAGCAACACTGAGATCCACCTTACCTCAAAAAGAATGGCCACGATTAAGAAATCAAATACACTAGTACCTCAGTTCACAAATGCTTATGCACATGAACAATTCGGTTCAAAAACAGAAGCATTTGGGAAAATTTTGCTTCTGTTTGTAAACTCCACATCGGGTGAGGAACACACCATGGCCATCTTTTTTGCATTAACACAAATGGGGCCACTTTCCCAGAATTGTGGACCAAATTAAGTTTGTGAACCAAGGTACCACTAGAATAGCAAATGCTGGCAAGGCTGTGGTGAAAAAGGAACCCTTCTCCATTGCTGGTAGGAACGTAAACTGGTACAACCACTATGGAAATCAGAATGAAGATTCTTCAAAAGACTAAAGATAGAAATTCATTTGACCCAGCTATTTTCCTACTAGACATCTTCCTGAACAAGTTCAAGACATCATATTACAATGATGTATGCAAACACATGTTATAGCAGTGCAGCTCTTAATAGCTAAATTTTGTAACCACCCTATATGTCCATCAACAGATGAATGGATTAAAAGGTGATATTTGTATGTATTGGTGTACTACTCTGCTATAAGGAAGGATACATTTGAATTGTTTATAGGAAAAGGGATGCACAATGCATCCATAATGTTAAATAAGTCAGACAAAAATTTGAATATCATATGGTTTCTCTTACATGAGAAACCCAAAGTATAAGTAAATTAGAAAGCACAGTGAGGGCGGATGAGAGGATTCAGGGAGATGGATCTTTTGCAAACGGGAAGAGGACAAGAGGCAGGGAGGAGGGAGGGGGAAAGAATAAAGCTGCATCATGAACACGTACCAACTGCCTACAATGCATGCGTTCATTACGTCCTGCAAACCTGCACTAGGTAAAAAGAAGACCAGGAAAATACATCTAAGCTCTGTCTATAGTAAACGTACCGTTTGTGAAAACAAAACTTGAATAGAAAAAACAAGTCATGAGTGAAAATCATACATAGTGGGTTCTGCATGTCCCAAGGTTTTGATTTACCATTTTAATACTAAATAAATAAGTAGTAAAGTTAATAGAATTTTTTTAAATTCAGAGAAGTAAGAAACAGACATTTGACTCAGAGGCGGAATTCTCTCCTTTCTGTAAGATTTCTGTGCACCGTGGCTGGGGCCCTCTGCAGACACCAGCAGGAGACGACGGCTGCCGGAAACCGAGCCCCAGCCCAAGCGCCTTCCTGCCCCTGTGGCCTCCTCCCTTAGCCAGCCCAGCTTCCAGGCTCAAAGCAGAGGTCAGCAAACCACCACTCCGGGACAGGCTCCTCTGCCACCTATTTTTGTAGGGCTTATGAGCAAAGAATGGTTTAGACCTTTTTTAAATGGGAAAAAAGGCAAGAGAAGACTCATATTTCATGGCACGTGAAAGTTATATGAAATTACAATTTCAGTGTCTATAAAGTTTCATTGGAATACACCCGTGCTCATTTTATGTTGGCCTGGGGCTGCTGTTGCCCTGAATAAGCAGGATTGAGTAGTTGAGACAGATTTTATGCCTGGCAATAACAAAATAATTTATGCTAAGGTCCTTAACTGCAGAAGTTTGCTGACCCTTGAGCTCAAAGAGCTCTAAGGGAAGCACTTGAAGTTTGTTCACAATAGGAAATACACCATGAATTAGTGAAAGCTCCTAAGATGTAAACAAAGAAATAAAAATTGTAGTAGGTACGACAAAGCCTCAAGTTTTAAAATAAAATTTAAAAAAGAACAATAAAATGAAGCATGAATTATGCGCCAGGCCTTATGGCTTCTCTCTGCTTGGCTCCCTACAAGGCTGCAGCCCGGGCAGCACTATCCTTATTTTGCAGATGTGGAGTCTAAGAAAGACGCAGGAGTCGTGTAACTCTCCTTGGGTCACAAAGCCAGCAGCAGACTAAGCCTGGATTTTCACCTACAGCACTGAGCTCAAAACCACACTCTTTGGTCCAAGCATGGCGGCGCATGCCTGCGATCCCAGCTACTTGGGAGGCTGAGGCTGAAGGATCAGGAGTTGGAGCCCAGCCTGAGCAACATAGCAAGACCCTGTCAAAAACAAAAAGCATCATATTCCGGGCTGGGGGGTACAGTTCAGTGGGTGAGCATGGCTGAGCTTACCTAAGGCCTTGGGATGGATCCCCAACATCAAAAGCAAAACAAATCCCACACCCACATTCTTAGCTGTAGACGGAGAATTTCAGCCATAAGTAAACAAATCATGTGGCATGCAGAGAGGAGAGGGAGAAGGGAGTGTAGGCTGCCTACTGACCTTGAAATCAGCTTTTTCAGGGCAGGCAGCTGGAGGGATGTGCAGCCACAACGCCTGGTGCAGGTTTTCATGGCAGTGCGTGCGTCTTCTTCCGCATTACAACGTGGCCTGACAGCTGAGTGAGAGTCAGGGCTGATTAGCCCACACCAGGCGCTGTTTCAGCAGCACAGCTGAAAGTGGTCCTGCTAAAGAGACGGGGGGACAGTGGGGTTTTTCACTGATCTAGGATCTGCTAACTTCGTTGTTGGCAAATGAGAGTTTGGGTTTATGGAAAAAGGATGAAAGATTCAAGAAAACTTGGCCAAAGGATAAAGAAAAACTAGAAACATCATCAGATATACAGCAAAAGTAGTTGAAAAGATATGATATGAAGGGGGGGAAAAAGAGATCAAAGATTAGGTATGAATTGGAAGTTTTATTTTTAGCAGGGAATCCAGGCTAGCACAAACTCTAGGCTTCAGAGAATGAGATTTGGAAGAGGACACAGGCTATTTAAAGCCAAATGCCTGCAGAACTTATTATAGCAACCATGTGAACCAGTCAGCTGTGCATTACTATAGCAAATTCCTCAGGTGATTGGTTTAGCTCACAGTTGTGGATGTTCCAGTGCAAGAGCAGCCAGCCCCTTCGCTGTGAGCCTTTGGTAAGGGCATAGATAACAATGGTGGGAGCGTGTGTCAGAGCAAACTGCTCATAACTTGAAGCAGGAAACCAAAAGAGACTGAGATTCCAGGGTCCTCCAGTCCTCTTCAAGGCCACACCCCCAATGACCTAAGGACCTCCCAGTGCCCCCACCCCCTAAGGGTCCCACCACCTTCCAGAGCACCACCTTTGGGAGGAGGCCTTCAACACATATCTCGGCAGAGCACAAGCGACATGGATGGGCAGTGAAGTGGGGACCTTTTGGTTGGGGAATCCCTGGGCCAGGTGGAGGCGATGGCTATGAATGTGGGGTCTGTCTGTGCCGACAGCATCCACATGCTTCTCGTGGGCAGGTGCCAGGCCGGGTCTTCCCGTGAGCCAGGCCCTGCACCATGTGCACTGCATTGAGCTACTTCCAAAACACAGATAAGGTGGCAGAGGCTTAGAGATCTTTCAGGAGTCGATGACAGTTGCGGAGCACCTGCCCGGACCCACATGTGGGTTGCAGACGCACACACTTTCCACCACTCTATCAGCCATCTCTCCCATCACTGGATACAGTGCCAGATGCCCACAGCGGGGGAGGCTTAATTTGGCTCACACCTTACAGGGATTCAGGCCATGGTGAGCTGTCTCCCAGGCAGGACCATCGTGGTGGAAGGGTCTTGCGGAGAAAAGCTGCTCAGTTCACGGAGGCCAGGAAGCAGAGTAGTGCCAGAGACAAAGGGGCCAGGGACCAGGTAGAGTTCCTAAGTCACACCTCCATGACCCACCCAGACACACCCACGAGTAGCTCCTGAGCTCATCACGGTAACACAATCAAGCTTGACTGTCGCAACCACAGGCCAAGAGCTTTTGACTCAGCTGGTGCTACGGTTTGAATATGTCTTCCCAAATTTTAGGCATTGAAACTTAATGGCCAGTGTGATATACTACCAGGTGGCTAGGCCATGAAGGCTCCTCCTCTGGTATTAGGGTTAAGGCTTGTATAAAAGGTTTTCTAGGGCAGTGTACAGCTCTCTAGTCCTCTTGCTTCCTGCTATGCATGCATGTGGCAGCAGGAACCATCTTGACAGCACAGAGTGGCTCTCCCTAGACATTCAGCCTGCTCCACTCGACCTTGGACTCCAGAACTGTGAAAAAATACATTTCTGTTCTTAATAAATTACCCAGTCTGAGTATTTTATTATAGCAGCACAATATTTTCTGGCAAATAATGGCCCTTTGTAAACAATTTCTGGCAGCCTGCAGAATGCTCTCACTTTTATGGCGGTATGTTAAGTGACAAAATTTGAAGGCTAACTGAAACATATGAAAGGGACATTATTTCCCCAATCTTTTCGTGTCTGTAGGCGGTGTATAGGTCAACTGGTAGGGAAAAAGTCATATTAAATCAGCTTGAGAAACTCCGGATTGTGTACGTGATGCCCTGGCACTTGTTCACTGGTTCTGGGAGGCACCAAATTTTCATGTCAAATGTGCTGAGTACCAAATCCAGTGACTTTTGAAGCAGCTGAGCACTGAGGTATGACTGTCCTTACGAAGAGGCTAAGTTAGTCCAGGCTGCCTACAACTCTGCATGCTTTGGTAGGCAAACGCCACAAGCCTGTCGCTAGGTGTACCTGAGTACGGAGCACCGTCCCCAGCATACATACACCGTCACTCCCGGGAGCTGCATCTGATGGGAACGGGGGAGGGCTGGCCTGAATTCCAGCAAGAATCTCAGTTCCTCAGTGCCCCCGTGTGGAGGACACTGCAGAAATCTCCCCGGGGTGGGAGTTGTGCAGGTGAGGCCTCGAAGGCTGCCGGAGGGCTGGAGAACAGTTCTCCCTGCTCCGGCCGTTCTCTGCTCACCAGAGCAGTTCCATCTAAGTGAGAACCCAAGGCAGGGAGAGGCAGGGAGAGAGGGGGCCACCCTGCATTGGGAGGGATCACTGCACCGTGAGCGCCCAGTGCTGGTGGGAGGCGGGTGTCAGGAGGCCGCAAGGCACCTGCCTGCACCCTGCTTCTGCAGAGCAGAAAGTCATCTCGCCTCGCTGGCACGTGGACCTCCCTCGGCAGGGCCTGGCAGGGCAGGTTCTCCTCAACCTCGCTCACCCGCCTGCAGCACGGCCTCTGCTGCCCGAGGTCCCTGGCGGACTTCCGGGATGCAAACGGGATGTTCTCTTTGTGTGCCCCTTCTCCCCATATCATCCTCCACCCCTCTTGGGTCTGGGGTGTTGAAATTCCTCCTGCGCAGTGACTCCGTGGTCCGTTTGTGCCTAGTCCCATCCGTCCAGAAAGCCCTCGCTCTGTTTCACGCTCACATCCTCAGCCTTAAACACCGGATTCACTGAGGTGGCCTTCCCCACACCTCTCAGTTTCGCTTGTTTCAACCACTTTCACATCTCATTATTTTGTGTTCCCCGCTTTACACTGAGAATACCAGACTTTATTAAATACCCTCGGCTTTGGCCTCCATCTGTCGCAAGTGTCCTGCCTAGCAACTTTCTCAATGTTCCAGTCAGCTCTAAACATTCGCAGAGCATGCACAGTCTCATTTCAGATTTCACCTGTCTGAATAAGCACCCAGGTGTCTGAAGCCCTGTGCCCAGCAACGGTGGTGCACCAGCGATTTTAGCACTGTCTGTGAAACACGGCAGCACCAACTTGGTCACAAACAAAGCAGCTGGGTGGGGAAATCAGGCCCAGGCCTTCAAGGCAGCCTGTGTGGGTGTGAAGAGCTTGCTCCACCAATAGCCAACCCTGATGTGCTTCGTTCACTTTCCCCAAATAGGAAAGTGATCCCATCTCGTTCGGAGATTAATGAGGATGAATGAGATCACCTCGCTGAAAGGCATAGCACGGCAAGTGTACGTATGCATTGGCCACTGTTACTCCCACTGTTACAAGCTCCTTGCAATAAAGCAGGGAGACTTTTTAATAGTATGCTTTTCTGTCCCTCCAAGGTCCGGATTATAAGAAGGATCATTTGCCTAGAGTTGAGCAGCACACCTCCTACATAGGAGACAAGCGTCCCTCGTCGGAAAAGACCGGAGACCTCAGGTACTTATGGAGAGCTGCCTCGGACAGAAACTGGCCGGCAAGATATAAACACGGATACGTTGGTGAAATCGGCTGGAGGATCCCAGAGGACAACTTCATCAACAAGTCCAGACTTGAAAGCGGCTTTCACATCAAGGTATTGCTGTTAAATTTATGCTTCTCACGGTACATGTAATGTTTTCTGACTTGAATTCTGAGCTTGCTCCCACGGGCGATGTCGGGGCTTGGGAAGCAATGGGATTTGCGTTTTGCAGAAAGATGACCCTGTGAGCGCGGCCCCTGTATCACAGCGCCCTCGGGCCCTTCTGCTCAAGAGGCCGTGCGTGAGGAGCCCTAAGCCACGGCAGCTCTGCGCCTCTGTGTGGGTCTGTGGGCGCAGGCGCAGCCACGGGGTGCTGGGCTGGTTCTGGCGCTGCTGGCGGTGGGGGTGGTCGGAGGAAGAGGTGCAGCCGGATCCGCGGGGCGGGGAGGGGCCCAGGCTCCACGCGCCCCCTTCCCACGCTGGAGTGCAGTCCTCGCCCCAGTCACCTGGTCCCACTTCCTCTGAGGCGGCGGCCCGGGCCGGCAGGGCCTGCCGAGGAGAACGCGGGGAGTTAGAAGCCACATCGGGAGATTCAAGTATCTTTTACCAGCAGGCCTGTGCAGTGTCCGAATACTGAACGTTATGCAGTAGCCAGATTCCCTCGGATTCTCAAGGCAGCATGGAAAGGTCTCGAGGAAAAGCCTTTGGCGCCCAGCCTTGGGAGACCAGAGACCAGGTGGGAGCCCAGCTTGGACGCGGGACTCTGCCTGGGTTCGCTGCTCTGGACCCGCGGGGAACCCGGGATCTCCTGAACTCCTGTCTTGGTTCTGCTGAGTGGCCTTGGGCCAGTCCCTGACCATCAGCCAGGCGTGGGGTAGGGCACGCCTGTAATCCCTGCACTCTGGGAGGCTGAGGCAGGAAGATTACAGTTTTGAGCTCAGCCTGGGCAACTTGGAGAGTTAGGGACACGATGTCAAATATAAAAATAAGGAGAGGGCTGAGGGTGTAAGTTAATGCAAAGGCCGAACGTTCAACCCCCAGTGCCTCAAAATAAAAGTCCTTTAATGGACATGCTTGGCTTTTTCCATCATGAAGTCTTAGTGTCTGACTCTTGGGCTTTTGTAAGCAGTAAGCACGTTAATCTTTCCACAGTGCTAGGAGCTGCCCTGTATGTGTTTAACGTCATGCTGTGAAGGTTAAACGTCAGAAGCAAGGCTTCTCTGCCCGCCAGGCGGGCACGGGCTTGCCCTCCCATGACAGCGTCAGTGCTGACTCCCGTTTGCTTGGCTGCTGGCTGGGTCCGAGCTGCGGCCCCACTGTGTGGCCCCGGCTGGCTGCAGTGATCTCCTGCCTCGGTCTCCTGAGCAGCGGGGCTGCCGCTGGGTGCCACTGCGCCTGCCTTGCTGTATTTAATGTCGCTCCGCATCAGCTGAGCAGAGCGAACATTCAGCCTCTTCCACGGGGCCGTGACGGCCGGAAATGTGATTCCATAGCGGGACAGCCCAGCCACAGGCGTGCAGGCTGGTCGGGAATCCAGGTCTCGGTCCCCTGTGTCCCTCCCGGGTGACGCCTGCTTCCTGCAGTCCGATCAGCCGAGTGCGCACAGCCTCGCCTCCTCCTTCAGTGTAACCTCGGACCCGCTTCCTCTCAGATGAGGTGCGACCCCCACCCCCACCCCGCATGCCTTGGTCTTTGAAAGAAGCGGGAAATCCCAAAGCAGTGCTGGCCGCAGACAGACTTCTCGCTGTATTCCACAGCGCCTGGCGCACGCCGCGGACCTGCAGGGGTGCACGCGGGCTGTGCGGTGACCCGGAGGCTGGGCGGGCGGGCCTGAGCCCCGAGGGGCAGTGCTGTCCTCTGCCCGAGCTGTTTTCAAGGATCTGCCTGTCTCAGTAACAGTCTTGACCGACACCCTGAAGGAGCCCTTGGGCCCCTAACCCCGAGAAGGCCTGGCCTGGGGTCGCCGAGGACTGTGCCTGTCAGCGGCCAGCGTCTGTGAAGACCTGAGCTCCCCTGGGCGGCTCACTTTCCCTTCCGCGTGCGAGGTGCGCGCCCGCTCTGCACCCAAGGGCGCCGGCCGGACCATTTCTGGCGTCCAGGCTCACGCTTCCATCCTTCTTGACCTACTGCTTTAGGCAGCTGCGTCCGGCTAGTCAGACTTGGTGGGTGAGCGGCCCCACACACAGACGCACGCCCAGCGCCCTCGGACGGCCTGGGCGGAGGGGCCGTTACTCCAGCCTCCCGGTGCTGGGGACGTGCCCAGTGTGCGTCCGCGCCCAGTGTGCGTCCGCTTCCGTGCTGTCTCCTGCGCCTGTCTTTCTCTGCCTTCCTCCACCACCCTCGTCCCGTGGCGGTCCACATCCACCCCCCCACCCCCCAGCATGTCTTCCTGGAGCTGCTCAGGCCTCTGGTTTTCAATGCAGACTTTTATCCTCAGTTTTTATAGCGCCAGCAGCTGCTTTTCTTAATTTACTGCTCCGGGTCTGCCTGAGACCGGCGGCAGAGGAAGCGCAGCCACCTCCAATAAACTCCGGGTGCAGTGCCTGGGGCAGCTGCCTCCTACCCGGGAAGTGCCTCTCCCGCGTGGGCAGGCGGAGGGGCTCCATAGATCACCTGGCTCTTGGCAGGAAGATAGTAACTTCCATGCTGAGTGACGCCTGAGAGCGTTCCTCCCACATAGCAGAGGTCAGGACAGAACTGCAAGCTCGGGTGTGTCCTCTGGATTGTTCCCGTTTAGCTTTTCCTCCTCACTGCTGTGTGGGTTGCCGTGCCATATCACGCATGTGGACATGGAGACTGTGGTGATAATTCCTGCGGTTTCCACCCCAGGCTAACCGAGGAGCTTTCTCGTTTTTTCTTTTTCGGGTATTTGATGACTTTTTCTAACCGCCTCTTAGCCAGTCTGGTCTCCTCTCCCCAGCCTTTCTTCAGCCCACGCCTGAACAGGGTCAGGGGCTTCCCGATGCCTGTTTTCTGCTCCTCGTGACAAAATGATTTAAGTCACTTGCTTTTCCCAAGAAATGATGTCACGCTGGACTCAGTCACGAACTCTTCATCGCCCGACCCCAAAGGCAATATGAAATCAGTCAGTCACAATATACTTGTTACAACCAATGTATACTTGTTACAACCAACACATGTAACAACCGTAAAAATTCCGAGGAGCGCCACGGAAATCCTTCCATACGTTCGCACGTGATGCAATGCCGAGCCCTGGAGGCAGCGCTGCCCGGCACAGTTTCGTGGACCCTGGAACAGGGTTCTGAGGAGAACCCTGGTGGCACACGCCCACTCGGGGTGGCTGGCCTGTTCGGGTTTTCTTCACAGTGGAGAACACGAAGAGCAGAGCTGCCCTGATGGTGCTAGTGTGGAGGCCCCAGCAGTGGCTCTCGCTCAGAGCGGGAATGGGATAGAGCAGGGCCCTGCTCAGGCGCACAGCGTAACCAGTGTCGGGGTGCAGCCCGCCCTATGGGCTCCGACGGCTGCCCTCTGCCGCCCTTGTCTTCTGAGGCGGGGTCCACAGGGCCCCTCCAGTCAACTCCTCCCAGAAGGTGCACATCTGGCTCCTCAGCCTTCTTCCCGCTTTGAACACAGCCTGTCCTTTAGAACAATGAAATTATTAAAAGGTACCGCCCCTATATCTGATGTAGAACAGCTTGGTAATCGTTCTTTTTAATGCTTTATTTAGTAAGCATTTTATAGTCTTTCCCAAGCCCTATCAAATGTAATCCTCCCAACCCAGCCCGAACCCAGCACATGGCAACGCTGCCTCCCTCCCGGATCCACTCACCAAAACAGCCCTGCCAGTCTTTTTGCCTCGAAGTATGCAGAACACCAAATACACATTTCACCATTTCTCCAGGTCTCCCAGCCCACAATTCTCATTTACCTTTGGTTTTCTTTAGAGAAATCGTCACAAAAAAACAGCCACCAGTTCTGAGTGTCATGAAAAATCCAAATCTCCAGATGTTATTATTAATACAGGAGATCTTAAAAAGATGATAATTCTTCTCTTTTTCACCCAAGTTGTAAAAGCAAAATAGAAAATAGCTTTTCTAGATTTTATGAGCAAAACCTCAGTTGCCCGTGAACTAGCACAAACAATCAACAAGTGGGATCTCTTCTTACTAAAAAGCTTCCGCACAGCAAGAGAAACCACCAGCAGTGTGAAGAGACAACCCACAATGTGGGAAAAAATCTCCACCTGCTTTTCCCCAGACAAAGGTCTCGAATCTAT